>CAKXYN010000061.1:1800000-2100000 GCA_935064755.1 Tragelaphus eurycerus
AGCAATTAAAAATGTTTTTGAATAGAATGAAAAATATGATATAATGTTAAGTGAAATAAGGGGAGCACACTGAAGTGGGGCCACAAAATACTTTATATAAGATCCCTAAAATTAGTTCTTTTTTTTTTTAAAAAAAAAAGAATAGCTAGAGAAAGCAGATTGAAAAAAATTAACTATAATTATCAAGAAGTAATAAGACTAACCTGGAAAAGGGAATGGCAACCCACTCCAGTATGCTTGCCTGGAAAATTTCAAGGACAGAAGAACCTGGTGGGCTACAGTCCATGGGGTCACAAAGAGTTGGACACAACTGAGTGAATAACATACACACACACACACACACACACACACAGTAAAAGTACATATGTTTTCAGCCACATTTCTTGTATTATTTCCATATTTTCATAATGGAGCCACATATTGGAAAAAAAAAAACTCTACTGATTTTAACTTAATGTCTTTTATTTAAAAGGCACTTTGGGGTTTTCTATGCCCTTTGTATAATACTTGTCATTATACAGTCCTTTGCTGACAGAAGAAAGAAGAAATACAGAGTATGACATTACTTCTCTTATGTGTTCTTTTCTTAACATGATCCTGATGTCAGCTTAATTTAATTTGTGTTCTTATAAAAGAATGGAACAAAATAAAATTCCATTCTAGTTATTTATATTCTTTGCTTTCCCCCCAATTCTACATAATTAAATTGTAAGTAGTATTTAAAATACAAATTTATCTTTCTCTATTTTGACAAATCACTCAGTGTCTGACTCTTTGCGACCCCATGGACTGTAGCCTACCAGGCTCCTCTGTCCATGGGATTTTCCAGGCAAGAGTACTGGAATGGGTTGCCAGTTCCTTCTCCAGGGTATCTTCTTGACCCAGGGATCGAACCCGGGTCTCCCACATTGTAGGCAGACACTGTACCGTCTGAGGCATGAGGGAATCCCCTTTCACTATACAAGAAAATTAAAATATTCAGTGATTAACTTGATATTCCTCTTCCTATTTTCCATTTCCAGTTTTTAAATTTAGAACAGATTAGTTCAAAAAAGAAAACTGCCTGTCTCCTTAGATAAGAAGTTATTGTTGTTGAAAGTGAGAACTAGCCTCTTATTCATTAACTGGTGGGTTATTAATTTACAGCTGAGTCTTTCACTCAGATATCCATGCAACAAACCTATTTCTCAAATAATTTATTTTTATTGCTAAGATTTTATAGTTGGTATGATATGCATGTGTGTGTGTGAATTTCTTCAGTCATGTCCTACTCTTGATGATCCTACGGACTGTAACCCACCTGGGTCCTCTGTCCATAGGATTCTCCAGGCAAGAATACTGGAGTGGGTTGCCACACCTTCTCCAGGGCATCTTCCCAACTCAGGGATCAAACATGCATCTTCTTCATCCCAGGTGGATTCTTTACCCACTGAGTTTCCTGGGAAGCCCTGGTATGATATATTGAAGAGTAAAATATCAAAAGTAAAGCTCTTTTTATTTGTTAGCAATAATTTTAACTTGAAACCTGATTAAAACTTAAAAATCTTATTTTGATGTTTTAAATCAATTTTCAAATATAGAGTCTCCATTCCCCATTTTTGTTGTTCTTGCCTATACTTTCAACTTGTTCAGTGCCTGGCTATAACCGAGAACAGGTTTAAATACAGTTCAAATATCTGAAAAGGCTGATTATTTGAATCATAATACTAAGGTGTAATAAGTGAAACAGGGAAGAAATACCTCTGAGGTGGGAAAGACATGGCTGGGCAGGCAGTAGGTAGAAGGCAAAGCCACCTCCTTGTTTTGCACCTAATGAGGCCATGTGGAGGGAGGATTGGCATATAAGACAGAGACTTTGTAGCATCTGAGCAAGAAACTCTGACCATGGAAACCAAGGAGCATGTGCTTTGAGGTAGGTGATAGCTATGTGCTGTGCTCTGCTCAGTAGTGTCTGATTCTTTGCAACCCCATGGACTATAGCCCACCAGGCTCCTCTGTCCATGGGATTTTCCCAGCAAGAATACTGGAGTAGGTTGCCATTTCCTCCTCCAGGGGATCTTCCTGACCCAGGGATCAAACCCATGTCTCCTGCATCTCCTGTACTGCAGGTGAATTCTTTACCACTGAGCCATCAGGGAAGCCCAGGAGATCGATACGCTTTGGGTTGACATGCTGCAACCAGTTTCATGATGACCATTTGAGATCCACTACCACTGAGAGGATGGGCTCTGACTGGGTGAAAGACAAAGCTGCTGCTGCTGCTGAATCACTTCAGTTGTGTCCGACTCTGTGCGACCCCATAGACAGTAGCCCAGCGGGCTGCCCCGTCTCTGGGATTCTCCAGGCAAGAACACTGGAGTGGGTTGCCATTTCCTTCTCCAGTTCATTAAAGTGAAAAATGAAAGTGAAGTCGCTCAGTCGTGTCCGACCCTCAGCGACCACATGGACTACAGCCTTCCAGGCTCCTCCATCCATGGGATTTTCCAGGCAAGAGTACTGGAGTGGGGTGCCATCGGCCCACCGCAACCCCCTGGTTTTTGTGGTCAAGGAGATTTCCCAGCCCAACACATGTGCAGAGGGAGGGTCTCAGGTTGTCCACTAGTAACCTTGTCCACACTGTAATATAATTATCTCAGTAGCATTGGAGTTTTGACCCCCACCCAAGTGGGTTTCACTTAGGTATTCAATAGGTCAACACAGGGATACAAAGTATGCCAGCATATGTCATTAAGGTGTTCAAGAATAGAAAAAAAAAATCTCTTTATCACAGAACCTATGAACAGATTTTGAGTTTGAAACAGGCATAAAAACTTTAGTCTTCTTTATTAGTTGTTAATCTTATTCCTAAATCTGATCTAATGTTTAAAGATAAGTCTGTTTCCATTAGTAATTTATAACATACATGATTTCATCTTTAGATGACTTCAAGCTAGGGGAGCAGCCTGGAAAGTATGTGCTGAGGAAATAAATGTCATATCAGATCAGATCAGTCGCTCAGTCATGTCCGACACTTTGCGACCCTATGAATTGCAGCATGCCAGGCCTCCCCGTCCATCATCAACTCCCAGAGTTCACTCAGACTCACATCCATCGAGTTGGTGATGCCATCCAGCCATCTCATCCTCTGTCGTCCCTTTCTCCTCCTGCCCCCAATCCCTCCCAGCATCAGAGTCTTCTCCAATGAGTCAACTCTTCGCATGAGGTGACCAAAGTACTGGACTTTCAGCTTTAGCATCATTCCTTCCAAAGAAATTCCAGGACTGATCTCCTTCAGAATGGACTGGTTGGATCTCCTTGCAGTCCAAGGGACTCTCAAGAGTCTTCTCCAACACCACAGTTCAAAAGCATCAATTCTTCAGTGCTCAGCTTTCTTCACAGTCCAACTCTCACATCCATATGTGACCACAGGAAAAACCATAGTTTGACTAGACGAACCTTTGTGGGCAAAATAATGTCTCTGCTTTTGAATATGCTATCTAGGTTGGTTATAACTTTCCTTCCAAGGAGTAAGCGTCTTTTAATTTCATGGCTGCAGTCACCATCTGTAGTGATTTTGGAGCCCAGAAAAATAAAGTCTGACACTGTTTCCACTGTTTCCCCATCTGTTTCCCATGAAGTGATGGGACCGGATGCCATAATCTTCGTTTTCTGAATGTTGAGCTTTAAGCCAACTTTTTCACTCTCCACTTTCACTTTCATCAAGAGGCTTTTTAGTTCCTCTTCACTTTCTGCCATAAGGGTGGTGTCATCTGCATATCTGAGGTGATTGATGTTTCTCCCGGCAGTCTTGATTCCAACTTGTGTTTCTTCCAGTCCAGCATTTCTCATGATGTACTCTGCATATAAGTTAAATAAGCAGGGTGACAATATACAGCCTTGACGTACTCCTTTTCCTATTTGGAACCCAGTCTGTTGGTCCACGTCCAGTTCGAACTGTCTCTTCCTGACCTGCATACAAATTTCTCAAGATCAGGTGGTCTGGTATTCCCATCTCTTTCAGAATTTTCCACAGTTTATTGTGATCCACACAGTCAAAGGCTTTGGCATAGTCCATAAAGCAGAAATAGATGCTTTTCTGGAACTCTCTTGCTTTTTCCATGACCCAGCAGATGTTGGCAATTTGATCTCTGGTTCCTCTGCCTTTTCTAAAACCAGCTTGCACATCAGGAAGTTCACGGTTCACATATTGCTGAAGCCTGGCTTGGAGAATTACTTTGTTTCAAATGATTTATATCTTCTATTTATTCTTTGTAGCCCACCTTGAGTTGCATATAAGAAGATATCTGCTAGAAGTTTTAGATTGGACATGATATTCAGACAATTTCTGGTGCCTGTCCAGTTCTTATTTCTTGCAAGAAAACTGTCATGCACATGGGTGCATCTCTAAAGCTGCATTTAAAAACCGTGTGACTTGATCACTCACTATGGATGACTGGATCATAGGGAAATTCAAGTGCTCAGCTGGGCCAATTATATTCTTTCCTCCTGATTTTGGAGTTGGAACACAGCAATGTGGGCCAACTGTACATGCTAGATATTGAAGGACATGCAAATGTAGTGTTCTGGGGCTGAGGCAGCCTATGGGCAATGACTTTGGGACAATACACTCTGAAAGAGAAGCACAGAGACCTGGTCTTTGGCACCAAGCAGGATAAGTAGAGACAACAGGAGAAAGACAGCTGTATTTTCAATTCTGGAGAACAGCCTTTGTTCCTAAGAGCTTCCCAGTTCAAACTCTAGTTCTTGGGCCACCCTGGCTGTGTTCCTGCTTCTGGTCTGTCTCAGAAGTCCACTGAGTTTTTATAGTGCTTTGTACTTATTGTGTGAATTTTTGTTTCATGTCACCAAAAAAGCTTTGCCTAAGTCATAGACTTTTTCTAATTTGTAGTAATGTGTAAATGTCAATTTTGCAAGTGGTATTCTGTAGGAGACACTAAGCTCTTTGACTGTATGCTTTTAAGGACAGGACCCTTGAATTATTCACAGATGATAGCACAGTATGTAATATAGAGGAAGCACTCCCCCTCAGTTCAATTCAGTTTAGTCGCTCAGTCGTGTTCGACTCTTTGCGACCCCATGAATCGCAGCACACCAGGCCTCCCTGTCCATCACCAACTCCCAGAGTTCACTCAGACTCACATCCATCGAGCTGGTGATGCCATCCAGCCATCTCATCCTCTGTCGTCCCTTTCTCCTCCTGCCCCCAATCCCTTCCAGCATCAGAGTCTTTTCCAATGAGTCAACTCTTCGCATGAGGTGGCCAAAGTACTGGAGTTTCAGCTTTAGCATCATTCCTTCCAAAGAAATCCCAGGACTGATCTCCTTTAGAATGGACTGATTGGATCTCCTTGCAGTCCAAGGGACTCTCAAGAGTCTTCTCCAACATCACAGTTCAAAAGCACCAATTCTTCGGCGCTCAGCTTTCTTCACAGTCCAACTCCCAGAAAAACCATAGCCTTCACTAGACGAACCTTTGTTGGCAAAGTAATGTCTCTGCTTTTGAATATACTATCTAGGTTGGTCATAACTTTCCTTCCAAGGAGTGAGTGTTTCTTAATTTCATGGCTGCAGTCACCATCTGCAGTGATTTTGGAGCCCAAAAAATAAAGTCTAGTTGAGCTTAATTAAGTGAACAGAGGGAATCAAATGAAAATTTGGTATAGCTGCACCAACCATTTTGTGATTTATCCAGTTATTTTTGATATCAATAGATTGCTTTTGTATTTTTGTAATTGTTTCTTTACATTTTTAGTCTGTACAGTTGACTTGTGCCAGCCTAGCTTTAAAGTGTTAATGTCATATAATCACACACAAGGGGAAGCTTGTGTTCTCATTCAACTTTCAGTCCAGACGTGTATAAAGGTCCTGAAAAACAAAGAACCCTCTGAGTTACTGTATTGTTCATGGCTTTTTGCTACCTTGCAAGTTTTCATAGATACCTCAGATGGAGTTTGTTGTAGATCAGATGAATGGTTGAGATTTTCTCTAGAATGAGAGGTCATTATCTTCCTTAGAGAATTTGGTCAGTAATAACCAGAATTAAAGATTCTGCAACAACATGCCCCCTCCTCCCCTTTTCTTTTTGGTTGAATAAATCATAGTCATGATTATCCATCCATTTTCACTGTGATCCTGATATTCATTGAATCATACTGCGCTACTTTCCACAAATACTGATTTTTCTGCACCTAGTGGAGGAAATAGTAGCTGTAGGGAATGGGAGGGAAGGTAGACGAGGTTGGGGAGGAGGGGATAGTACAGAATTCTACTTCTTTAAATATAAAGAATCATTAGAGAAGAGCAATGGAGATTAATGAAGGGACATTTTGCAGTTAAGAAATCAATTTTTTTTCACTTTTCCTCTGCTCTCCAACAGTTACTGCAATCATCTATCTTTATACATTGATATGTTTGCTAAGTGGTCAGGGAAAGCTATGTTAACACTGATACTTCTGTGTTAGACAAGATGAACATTGTGCTAACTTATGTTTAATGAATTCTGAGTCATTTTGTTCATGAAAACCACAAAATCAAAGACAAAATTCTAGAACTTGAAGAGTTTTAGTAATTACATAATAATTATTAATTTTGTCATGAATATTAGTACTTGTTTTAATTCCATCTTATGCAAACATTTCACTTTACACAAGAGAAATACAAAGCTTCATGATGAAATAACATTAAAGTTAATTGAAAGTTAGTGACTAAACTCAGATCTTCTGACTCAGTGCCTTCCCCTGTACATGAAAATAACATTTGCTCAGACTTTTTGATGATTACTGGTGATGACTAATATGAATATTTCTATGTTTACCTGAGTGTATAACATTAAATATCCTTTAGTCTTGGAATTTGTTCTTTAGGGATGAATTAATTGCTCTGAAAACATAAATTAATTCTGCTAGTTGGAATATTCATATATGTTGGGCACTTACTCTGGTTTATAGAAGAAGAAATTTGGTTGAAAAAAAATTTTTGTGAAAATTGAATAATGTGTGATTAGGCTTTGTGTTACCCTGTGGGCTGTAGCCCACCAAGCTCCTCTGTCCATAGGATTCTCCAGGCAAGGATATTAGAATGGGATCTTCTTGACCCAGGGATTGAACTTGCATCTCTTAATGTCTCCTGGATTAGTAGGCAGGTTTTTACCACTAGCGCCAACTGAGAAGCCCAGAGAATTTTTGCATGTAATCTTCCTTTCCTGCGGGCTTCCCTGGTGGCTCAGAGGTTAAAGCATCTGTCCGCAACGTGAGAGACCCAGGTTTGATCCCTGGGTCTGGAAGATCCCCTGGAGAAGGAAATGGCAACCCACTCCAGTAGTCTTGCCTGGAGAAGCCCATGGAGAGAAGAGCTTGGTAGGCTACAGTCCATGGGGCCCCAAAGATTTGGACAGGATTGAGCGACTTCACTTTCACTTTCCTTTCCTGCCTTCTGTAATTATGAATAAAGTTATTTTGGGGTAAAGAAAAATATGTGAAAATAAATATTTAGAAAAAAATTTAACCCAATTTAAACTTATTGTAAGGATATTTATTTCAAAAATATGAATTTGACATTCATTCCAGGCAAAATATTGAATGCTATTTAAAAGACTATGAATATTTATGGATAACTACTAGGATATCTCATGAATTCCTTAAGATATTTGGAAGAAGTCCTATTCAACTAAACTCATGTTCCTCTTTTATGTGTTTACCTTATTGAATAGTCAAGGATATGTAACCGATAGATGACAAATATTTAGAAGCATTGGCAAAGCATTTGATAAGTTTGATTATGTGATTTTAGTGGAAGAGATTGGAAAGTATAGACTGGATTTAAAACAGTCAAGGAGATTTGGAAAGAGTTGAACAAAATTACTCAAAATTGTTCAACTAGTAAAAATCTTATAGCTATCGTTTATTGAGCACTTAGTATGTGCCAGGGATTGTACTAAATATATGTGTTATCTCATTTAATATTTAATGTAGTCTATGAGAGATACATGGGCTTTCCTGGTGGCTCAAATGGTAAAGAATTCATCAATCCCTGGGTTGGGAAGATATCCTAGAGAAGAGAATGGCTACCCACTCCATGGAGAATTCCTGGAGAGTTCCATGGACAGAGTAGCCTGGTGGGCTACAGTGCATGGGATCTCAGAGTTAGACATGACTCTGCAGCTAACACTTTCACTTTTTCACTTTTCAGGAGAGCTATATTCTGATTTTACAGGCAAGGAAACTGCAGATTAGAGAGTAAGTAAATGTTTCTGAAGCTACTCAACAAGCAAAAAGAGATGCCAATGTATGAATATCAGCTGTTTGTCTCCAAGACCTTACTCCCTACTACTAGATTAACATAATATTAGTGAAAGAGCCTAGTTCAGTTCAGTTAAATAATCCTTCTTGAATGAACTATGGAGGGCATACCCCAATGATGTAATTATAATGTCATATCATTTTTACTGTATTGATATAAAACTATAAATCATATATTTGTATTTTTGGTATCTTTACTTAATTTATTCCATAATAACATTTGATTGGGCACTTACATTTTAAATAATAATATCTAGAATGATATTGAAAATTGGTACTATGAGTTTGAAATAAACAAGATACAATTTTACAAACATAAATGTAAGAACTGGCTCTTGGGTTCAAGAAAGCAAAGTAAGAATACCTGAGAGAATGTATGTGGCTTGCTGCTGCTGCTAAGTCGCTCCAGTCATGTCCGACTCTGTGTGACCCCATAGACGGTAGCCCACTAGGCTTCCCCATCCCTGGGATTCTCCAGGCAAGAACACTGGAGTGGGTTGCCGTATGTGGCTTAGCATACCTGAAATTGTGATTTATAATAAAAATATATATTTGGCTTTTGTCCCTGGCACAGAGCTCCTAAATCCCTGGAATTTCTGAAGCAGTGAAAGTAATCAACATGTCTTTTGTTATGTTAACAAGGTAACTTTTGGCAGTTTCTAGGTAACCTACTACTAGGGAGATGGTTGCCAGGGGAATGAAGGAAGTGATTAGAGGGTGGAAACTCTCAGTTCTATTCCCTTGAATTCCAGGGAGGGGAGAGAAGTTGGAGATTTTATCAGTTGCCAGGGACTAGAGATTTAATCAATCAAGGCTATGTAATTGGGCTTCCCTGGTGGTTCAGAGGGTAAAGAATCTGTCTGCAGGAGACACAGGTTCAATGTCTGAGTGCAGAAGATCCTCTGGAGAAGGGAATGGCTACCCACTCCTCTGTAATAATACCCTCATAAAACAGCAAAAGGACACGTCCGTAAAGCTTCCAATGGGTGAATATGAAGAGATTCTGGAAAAGTTTCCTGCTGGGAGAGGGCATGGAAACACAGCGCCCCTTCTTACATACATCGCTCTCTGTGCATTTTTCCATCTGGCTATTCTCCTCTGATATCCTTTTATAATAAGCTGTTTATCTAGCATTTTTTCTGAGTTCTGTGAATCACTTTAGCAATTATTCAACCTGAAGAGGGGGGTTATGGGAACCTCTGATTTACAGCCAATCAGAAGCGCAGGTGATAAACTGGCCTTCTTTTGGTGCCTGAAGTGGAGACAGTCTTGTGGGACTGAATCTGTACTTTGTGGGATCTGAAGCTATTGCCAGGTAGATAGTATCAGAATTAATTACTTGATCAGAGCTAAGGGCTTAATGGTGTAGGGGAAAACACACACACACACACACACACACACACACACACACACACACACTGGAGCATGTGTGAAAAAACTTAGGGAATTTGGTTTATAGTCAGCTGCAAGAGAGGCAACCCTTTGATGTGGGAGCTCAGAGAACTTCTGTGATCATAAGAGTATTATTAGAACAATGAAGGGGATTAGTGACAGGCTGTTTTCCACTGCGTTGAACGCCTTTGAAATTTTAAATTCTAGGTGCTATGGAGCCTATGGTTATGCAAGTCCGTGTGTGCCTGAGTGTGTGCTAAGTCACTCAGTCGTGTCCAACTCGTTATGGCCCTATGGACTGTAGCCCGCCTGGCCCCTCTGTCCATAGGATTCTCCAGACAAGAATACTGTAGTGGGTTGCCATGGCCTCCTCCAGGGGATCTTCCCAACCCAGGGACTGAACCCACATCTCCTGCATTGGCAGGTGGGTTCTTTACCACCAGCACCACCTGGGAAGCCCATGTGTATCCACATGAATTGCTAAAAGGGTTGAAATCTTGTCAAAGAGAAAATGAATGTTTTGGTGGGAGAGAATAGAATTATAGCTAGCTTTAAATATTCAGAGAAGTAATGTGGCCAGAGACTGGTATACAAAGGAAAGGGTGAGCCTGTGGATGATAATTAAATCAGAGCATTTTGGTTTAACAGGAGGAAGACATTTTTGATAGTGCCATTTCAGGATGGCATGGGCTGCTTCCATTAAGAGGTAGATATTTAGCCCTACATTCAGGCACACACAGAACAGCAAATATCAGAAAACTGATCAACAAATACAAATTACCCCTTCCCTGAGAAAACTCTAAATTATGTGGTAAACTTATAATTTCAGATACAAAGGATTGAAGATGCCAAATGATGTTTTAGATAGTCTCAAAGGCAGCCAGGACAGACCTATTTCTATTGGTATATCTATGCTGCTCAATCTACTTAATTTTCTGGTGCAAAATATTTAAAAATAGATCATTAGAAATATTTGTCCAAAATAACTGTGGCTTGTGCTAATAGAGAGTTCCTAGACTTTATCGTAGCTTCTCTGATGGCTCAAATGGTAAAGAATCTGTGTGCAATATAGGACACTCGAATTCAAATCCTGGGTTTTGAAGATCCCCTGGAGGAGGAAATGGCAACCCACTCCAGTATTCTTGCCTGGAAAATTCCATGGACAGAGGAGTCTGGCAGGCTATAGTCCATGATGTTGCAAAGAGTTGGACATGAAAGAATTTTTAGAATGTAATAGAAAAAACAAATTAGTCAATCTGGTAAAACATACTGAAAAATATATGTGCTATATATGTAATATGTAATATGTAATATCATATGACATGTGGAATCTAAAATACATACAAAACAAGATCAGACTAATAGACATAGAAAACAAAACTTATGGTTACCAAAGGGGATGGAGGTGGTTTGGGATTAACATATAGACACTACTACATACAAAACATGTAAATAACAAGCACTTACTCTATAGCACAGGGCTTCCCAGGTGATGCAGTGATAAAGAATCCTGCCCCCAGTGCAGGAGACACAAGAGACACGGGTTTGATTTCTGGGTAAGGAAGATTTTCTGGAGTAGGAAATAGCAATCTGCTCCAGTATTCTTGGCTGGACAATTCCATGGGCAGAGTAGCCTGATGGGCTACAGCCCATGGGGTCACACACACAGTACTGCACGGGGAACTATACTCAGATCAGATCAGTCACTCAGTCGTGTCCGACTCTGCGACCCCATGAATCGCAGCACACCAGGCCTCCCTGTCCATCATGAACTCCCGGAGTTCAACAAAACTCAAGTCCATCGAGTCGGTGATGCCATCCAGCCATCTCATCCTCTGTCGTCCCCTTCTCCTCCTGCCCCCAATCCCTCCCAGCATCAGAGTCTTTTCCAATGAGTCAACTCTTCGCATGAGGTGGCCAAAGTACCCGAGTTTCAGCTTTAGCATCATTCCTTCCAAAGAAATCCCAGGGCTGACCTCTTTCAGAATGGACTGCTTGGATCTCCTTGCAGTCCAAGGGACTCTCAAGAGTCTTCTCCAACACCACAGTTCAAAAGCATCAATTCTTCGGCGCTCAGCCTTCTTCACAGTCCAATTCTCACATCCATACATGACCACAGGAAAAACCATAGCCTTGACTAGACGAACCTTTGCTGGCAAAGTAATGTCTCTGCTTTTGAATATGCTATCTAGGTTAGTCATAACTTTCCTTCCAAGGGTTAATCATCTTTTAATTTTGTGGCTGCAGTCACCATCTGCAGTGATTTTGGAGCCCAGAAAAGAGAGTTTGACACTGTTTCCACAGTTTCCCCATCTATTTCCCATGAAGTGATGGGACCAGATGCCATGATCTTCGTTTTCTGAATGTTGAGCTTTAAGCCAACTTTTTCACTCTCCACTTTCACTTTCATCAAGAAGCTTTTTAGTTTCTCTTCACTTTCTGCCATAAGGGTGGTATCATCTGCATATCTGAGGTTATTGATATTTCTCCCAGCAATCTTGATTCCAGCTTGTGTTTCTTCCAGTCCAGCGTTTCTCATGATGTACTCTGCATATAAGTTAAATAAGCAGGCTGACAATATACAGCCTTGACGTACTCCTTTTCCTATTTGGAACCAGTCTGTTGCTCCATGACCAGTTCTAACTGTTGCTTCCTGACCTGCATACAAATTTCTCAAGAGGCAGATCAGGTGATCTGGTATTTCCATCTCTTTCAGAATTTTCCACGGTTTATTGTGATCTACACAGTCAAAGGCTTTGGCATAGTCAATAAAGCAGAAATAGATGTTTTTCTGGAACTCTCTTGCTTTTTTGATGATCCATTGGATGTTTGCAATTTGATCTCTGGTTCCTCT
The DNA here is from genome assembly GCA_935064755.1 of Tragelaphus eurycerus. Classification (NCBI taxonomy): domain Eukaryota; kingdom Metazoa; phylum Chordata; class Mammalia; order Artiodactyla; family Bovidae; genus Tragelaphus; species Tragelaphus eurycerus. The sequence continues at coordinate 1,812,544 of CAKXYN010000061.1, forward strand.
GCCTTTTCTAAAACCAGCTTGAACATCAGGAAGTTCATGGTTCACGCATTGCTGAAGCCTGGCTTGGAGAATTTTAAGCATTACTTTACTAGAATGTGAGATGAGTGCAATTGTGTGGTAGTTTGAGCATTCTTTTGCATTGCCTTTCTTTGGGATTGGAATGAAAACTGACCTTTTCCAGTCCTGTGGCCACTGCTGAGTTTTCCAAATTTGCTGGCATCTTGAGTGCAGCACTTTCACAGCATCATCTTTCGGGATTTGGAATAACTCCACTGGAATTCCATCACCTCCACTAGCTTTGTTCGTAGTGATGCTTTCTAAGGCCCACTTGACTTCACATTCCAGGATGTCTGGCTCTAGGTCAGTGATCACACCATCGTGATTATCTGGGTAATGAAGACCTTTTTTGTACAGTTCTTCTGTGTATTCTTGCCATCTCTTCTTAATATCTTCTGCTTCCGTGAGGTCCATACCATTTCTGTCCTTTATCTAGCCCATCTTTGCATGAAATGTTCCTTTGGTATCTCTGATTTTCTTGAAGAGATCCCTAGTCTTTCCCATTCTGTTGTTTTCCTCTATTTCTTTGCATTGATTGCTGAAGAAGGCTTTCTTATCTCTTTTTGCTATTCTTTGGAACTCTGCATTCTGATGTTTATATCTTTCCTTTTCTCCTTTGCTTTTCACTTCTCTTCTTTTCATAGCTATTTGTAAGGCCTCCCCAGACAGCCATTTTGCTTTTTTGCATTTCTTTTCCATGGTGATGGTCTTGATCCCTGTCTCCTGTACAAACTCATGAATCTCATTCCATAGTTCATCAGGCCCTCTATCTATCACATCTAGGCTCTTAAATCTATTTCTCACGTCCACTGTATAATCATAAGGGATTTGATTTAAGTCATACCTGAATGGTCTAGTGGTTTTCCCTACTTTCTTCAATTTCAGTCTGAATTTACCTTATAATAACCTATAATGGAAAAGAATCTGAAAGAGACTATCTATCTCTGAATCACTTTTCTATATCCTTGTGACTAACACAACATTGTAAACTAACTATACTTCAATTTAAAAAAAAACTTTGAAGTAAAGAAAACTATGGTCATATGTCTCCCAGTCCTAGTCTGCACCATTCTTCTTCTTAATCTATTTTTGTTTGTTTCATTAAAATGAATTAGAATCAGTAAACACCATTTACACAGGAACTTCTGGGAATCGTCTTTGTTTCTTTGATTTATTAGACAGTCACATGGCCTTTGGTGTATCTCCATCTGCAGAAAGTCATGTTTTCGTGGTGTTTTAAATCAGAGAACAGTTGCTCTGCACTGTGGTTTGATCCTCCTCCTCAGGGAGCACACATTACAGTCATGCTTTTTTAGAGAAAAGTATCAAAAAGCGGTTTGTCTTGTGACTTTTTGACTTCTCCTCATCCCTTTCCAGCCACAGTCATCACCCTCCTTCCAGACTCCTGGACTTGAATGTATAATTGCAGCCTGTTGTCTGCAGCATAATTAGAGCCTCATTTGACTTGTTGCCCAGCAGGATGACAAGAGTGCTGGCTGTCAGGCGGGGTCAGAGGTCAGCCATGACCCCACGGACTACAGGCAGCAGCCTCATCAGGATTCTTGGGAAGTCTCTCAGCTGTGGGACGGGTCTGCAGCTGCCTCTGTGTCTCTGCAGATGACTCTTGGCATGAAAATATGGACTGTTTTCAAGACACAACATCCCAAGATGCCGTCTGATTTCTTGTTTTCTTATGAAAGACATGACAACCATTTTGAAGTGAAAGGAGCTCTTTTCTTGTGATTTCCATATAAATTTCAAGTGGAAGCTGTACCTAGCCACCATTAAAATATGAAATCTATTTCCCTTCATACACTGAAGATTTTAAAATGATATTTAAAAAGAACCCTAAATCAAGAGGCTACATTAGGAGAGAAACTGTTATGTATCAAATAGGAAAATAACTTGGATGCAAAAAAATGAATTGTATTTAGACTGAAAATCCTATAGATTCTGTAAATAAAGGATCAATAAATCACAATATAAAGAAAAACAAAAAAGCACATCATATGTCAGTTTACCCAATCTTATAGGTGATAAAAGAATAATCCTTAAACAGCATTTGTTATGTTCTGTCTAGTAGAGATTTGTCTCTGAGGGATGCAAATTCAAATATACTTCTAGAGAAAGAATGTTTTAATATTACTAAAGACTCGCCAATCCCATTTTAAATATTTCACATAATTGATATTTTAAAAACTTTAAACAGGTATAATGATTGGACTCATGGTGATCTTTCATGAATAAATCTGACAGAAAGTATCAATTTGATACTAGGTAATTGTTGATAGTAGTCAATAATTTCTTGATCAGGTTTTCAGTTAAGACTAAATTAAGCAATAATTATTACTAAGTTATTGTTTCAGAAGTCAGAATACAATATAAGATGACCTTGAGAAATTGTTTAATCTAAAAAGGAAGACATTCAGGTGGATGGGAGACAATAGAGTTTAAACACAAATATGATAGGGGTGGGAAATAACCCAAGAAATTTTGTTAAATAAAAGTTTATGAATAAAATACTTTTATGAAATATGCTGATGTGACATCATGATTTAGTAAATGTGTTAAACACCAGGAAGCATTCCTATTATTTCTATTTTACAAAAAAAGGATATTGTATTTCATTTCTATGATTTCATCTCATTATTCATGTCAGGGAGCTGTAGTGCCCTCATTTAGTCGGAGGTTAGAGCAGGATTTTAGACCCTAGAAAGCCGGGAGGTCACCAGAGAAGTCATTTTTAGGTTTACCAGGCTGAGGTGCAAACATAGAAGTCAGGATGTGGTATAATCCTGAGTAAGCAAACAGGAAGTGAGAGCAGTAAGAAACCTAAGGCAAGCTGAGTTAGATGGCCATGGCAGGGTCAGAGAGGAAATGAAGAATCAGGCTGTCAAACCAGAGGTGTGGGCACCAGGGTCACAGTGAGTGTGTAGGAAGCCCCCGTCCAGTTCTCTGCCTGCAACAGGGGTATATGAGACAGAGATAATTCCAAAGATCTGGTTGTATGATCTCCTTCACCTGACCCTTGTGGTTAATGTTGAAAACTACCACCATCATTACATATTTCCATCTTTACAATAAAAGTTTCCTTTATTGAGAACTTACTATGTGGTGGGACATAGGATAGGGATTCATTTGTTCATTCATTCCTTTATTCTATAGATATATATTGAGACTAGAATGTGCCTGGTACTGTGATAGTATTAGGATGTAGTGGTGAGTAAAACAACATGATCTTTGATCTCATAACAAGGTTGAGACAGATATTAATCATATGCTATATAACCTAAATAAATATAACTGTTGTTATTTTTGTCCTAAGTCCTATCTGACTCTTTGTGATCCCATGAACTGTAGCTCACCAGGCTTCTTTATCCATGGGATTTCCCAGGCAAGAATATTGGAGTGGGTTGCCATTTCCTTCGTTGGGGATCTTCCCAATGACCCAGGGATCGAACCTGTGTCTCGTGCACTGCAAACAGATTCTCTACCATTGAGCCACCTGGGAAGTCCAAATATAAATACACATACAATTAAAAGGTGTGATAAGAACTATTAACAATAGAAAAGGACACTAGGAGATCTGGTGTCCTGACCTGCTCTGAGAAAGTGCTGCAATGTGAAGGATGAGCAGAAAGAGCTGGAAAAGAGGAGAGAATGGGTACTCTGGAAAGAGATTGGTTCTTGGAGGATGTGAGAGCCAGGGAGGTATCTGGAAGAATTCCACAAGGATGACTGGGGATGTGGAATGAGGCCAGATCACACAGGGCCTAGAGTGTATGTTAAAAAGCAACAGGAAGCTGTTGAAGGCTTTCAAGTACTGATAGAACATGATCTAATTTTTCTTAAGATAACCCTGGCTCCAGTGTGAAGGATGGGTTGGAACAAACTAGTTAAGGAGTCAGTGGCTTGGCTCATCATGAGAAAGACAAGGAATAATAATTCACACCATGCTCACAACCTAGTAAGATCCTCATTTTACAGAGGAGCAGACAGAGGCTTGGAGAGGTTAATTTCCAAAGCTGCACACTTTCAGTGTGAGAGATTAATTCTTCCATGTTGAATCTTTCTGGTCACATAACTTATTGAAATAAGATTCATAAGAATGTAGAATTGGAGTGGAAACTTAGATCCTATGTAAATCCATTCATTCATTCAAATAAAATTTGCATGACTGTTCTAGACACAGGGGGTACACTATTGAAACCTCTTCTAATAAAGCTTTTAATGGATGAAAATGGTAATAGATTAGCAAACTAGCTACCTAGATATCGCTGATAAAAACAAGGTCTTGTAATAAACAAGGGTGGAATGGCTCCTTTTGTTCAGTGGTAGTGTGAAAGGCTGGGGCTTCCTCGGTGGCTCAGCGGTCAAGAATCTGCCTCCAGTGCAGGAGAATCAAGTTCCACTTCTGGGTCTGCTGCTGCTAAGTCGCTTCAGTCGTGTCCGACTTTGTGCGACCCCATAGACAGAAGCTCACCAGGCTCCCCCGTCCCTGGGATTCTCCAGGCAAGAATACTGGAGTGGGTTGCCATTTCCGTCTCCAATGAATGAAAGTGAAAAGTGAAAGTGAAGTCGCTCAGTCGTGTCCGACTCTTAGCGACCCCATGGACTGGAGCCCACCAGGCTCCTCCATCCATGGGATTCTCCAGGCAAAAGTACTGGGGTGGGGTGCCATTGCCTTCCCCGACTTCTGAGTCAGGAGGATCCTTTGGAAGAGGGCATGGAAGCTCACTCCACTGTTCTTACCTGGAGAATCCCATGGACAGAGTCAGACACAACTGAAGTGACTGAGCATACAGCGAGAAACCCTTCCTAAAACCAAAATATGAAGCCAGTCTGAAAGAGGGCAAGAGAAAGAGCCTCTCATGCAGAGAGGATTGCTGAGACAAAGACCATGAGACAGGGACAAGCATGACATATTTGAGGGACAAAAAGAACCTCAGGGTGGCTAGACCTAATATCTTTTCTTTTCCCTGTAATTTATTTGTTGAGTCACTTCCTAAAGAGTATTCATCAGTTTGGATTTTCTTAATGGCATTATAATGGTGTGATTTTATATTAATATGTTCCTCTATCCCTTGTATCTTCTGAAAATTGGCATATGGAGAATTTTGTTAATTGTATTAAAGTTTGATTTCTTTTCTTAGGCATTTATATTTCCATCAGGAGGCATATAATATCTGCTTGTCTCTTGATGCTAGCAATTGCTTTAGTATGGACTGGTTGGACCTCCTTGCAGTCCAAGGGACTCTCAAGAGTCTTCTCCAACACCACAGTTCAAAAGCATCAATTCTTCGGCACTCAGCTTTCTTCACAGTCCAACTCTCACATCCATACATGACCACAGGAAAAACCATAGCCTTGACTAGACGGACCTTTGTTGGCAAAGTAACATCTCTGCTTTTCAATATGCTATCTAGGTTGGTCATAACTTTCCTTCCAAGGAGTAAGCGTCTTTTAATTTCATGGCTGCAGTCACCATCAGCAGTGATTTTGGAGACAAAGAAAATGAAATCTGTCACTACTTCCTCTTTTGCCACATCTATTTGCCATGAAGTGATGAAACTGGATGCCATAATCTTCGTTTATTGAATGTTGAGCTTTTAAAGCAGCTTTTTCACTCTCCTGTTTCACTCTCAGCAAGAGTCTCTCTAGTATGCCGATGCTATGCTGGGCACTGTGATAGCCTGCTAAAACTGTGCATAAACCCTGCTTTTAGGGTGCAGGCCTAGGATGGTCCAGTCAATTATTTACACAAAGAGAGGAGATGAAACTAGATCATGTCTTGAGAGTTCAACCAGATCTTCTCTTTTGTGTGAAAACAACATGCCACAAACTCTCGTTCATTCTTGCTCTCATCCCTGCACTCAAACAATACACACCTGAAAGTTACACAATGAACTGACATACAGCACTTAAACTTCATTGTACTGATATGGGAATCACTGACTTAATCTGGAATGTTGTAAGATGAACAATATCAATCTTTACTTAAAATTGTTATTAAAAAAAGTTCAAAGTCTACTATAAGCACAAAATAAGTACACTATCATCTAGATATAGTATTTTGGCTCTCTTCTCTGTGTGCAAATATGAACATGAATAGATGGTAGGGCCACAATGTGGACACTACCTGAGCCCCTGTGTTACTGCATAGAAGGCAGCAGGCTGATGAGGGACACCTGCAGCGGACTAGTAAGTGTCAAGTAAATTTCACTGTGTTGGCCTAAGAAGTGTGCGTGTTAGTGTGCGAGTGTGTGTAAAGAACGCTGTTGCTGCTGTTTAGCTTCTCAGTAGTTTCCAACTCTTTGTGACCGCATGGACGGTAGCCCACCAGGCTCCTCTGTCCATGGGATTTGCCAGGCGAGAATGCTGGAGTGGGTTGCCACTTCCTTCTCCAGCGGATCTTCATGACCCAGGAATCGAATCCGCATCTTCTGTGTCTCCTCATTGAAGGCAAATTCTTTACCACTGAGCCAACAGTGAAGAAGTGTGTTTGTGAGTGTGTGTGTGTGCGTATGTGTAAAGAATGTTGCTGCTGCTGCTGCTGTTGATATTGACCACATAACAGCTAAATTTCCATCTAGTTTAATAAGTATTTGTTTTCCCCAAACAAACATGATGTAGCAAGTCTAAACAAAATCTGTAGTTAACAGGTAGTATTTTCTCTTTGCATAATTAATTTAAAGTAAATCAATAATAAGCATTGCTTAAATGTAAAAAAAAATTTCTTTAGTTATAGAGTAACGGATACTATTAAGGGCTATAAATAAACCCTGCAATAAATCTTTAATAGTAAATTAACCTAAAATAAAATACATTTTCTTACTAAATGCCACCTCTTTCCCATATACCACACAATACTGAAGGACATAAACTTTCAGGAGAATTCACAAGATTATATACATATGTTTTTAAGATTTATTTCATTGAAGTATAGTTGATTTACAGTGTTGTCCTAGTTTCAGATGTACAGCACAGTCATTCAAATATATAAATGTATTTACTATATTTAAATATATATGTAGATATATAATTATACATTACATAAATATTATATATTCAAATATGTTTATATACAGATGTTATGTTCAGTTGCCAAATCGTGTCTAACTCTTTGCCACCCTATGACCCTATGAACTGTAGCATGCCAGGCTTCCCTGTCCCTCACCATCTCTTGGAGTTTGCCCACGTTCATGTCCATTAAATCAGTGATGCTATCCAGCCATCTTATCTTCTTATGCCTTTTTCTCTTTTGGCCCTCAATTTTCTCAGCATCAGGGTATTTTCCAATGAGTCGGCTGTTCACATCAGGCGGCCAAAGTATTAGAGCTTCAGCATCAGTCCTTCCAATGAGTATTCAGGGTTGATTTCCTTTAGGGTTGACTGATTTCATCTTGTTGTCCAAGGGACTCTCAACAGTCTTATACAGTACCACATTCAAAAGCATCAATTCTTCAAATCTCAGTTCAAAACCATCAATATATAACCACAGTTCGACAAACCACAGTTAGAAAGCATCAATATAACATATAAATGTTATAGTCAAATATAAATAATAAATATATATTCATTCTTTTTCATGTTTGTTTCCACTATGATTTATTACAGGATATGGAATATAGCATAAGATTTTTATTGTAAGAAGAATTTAGGAACCAGGAAAAGTGAAGCTTGATGCTTGATAAATTCAAATGTATTTTATTAGATAAATATGTTAATGATAAGACTGATAATAACAATGTTATACTATTATTTGATTTTCCTTTGGGTTTTATTTCCTGATTCATTTGAGTCTTCTCTGAAAGCGTATGGATCTCCTTAATAAGATTTGATTTTGATCAAATCAAATCAAATCAAGATTTGATTTTGATCTCTCTAGGCTGCCCTGCCAAACACTCCCTCCTTCATAATATCCTCCCCTCTGTCCATATTTGACGAGCATCCATTGTGGGTCAGGCACTGTTAGAAGCTCAGGTATTGTACTGTGAACATGATCCCTGACCACAAAGAACATTAGGTCTGGTGAATAAAACAGACAAGTAGCAATAAAGTGACAATTATAATGCAGGGCGCTGCACCCTAAGATAGAGAGCAAAAAGGATAAGGAAACACAAATGACAGAGGCAGTCAAGTCAGGCAGAGGAGGTGAGAACGCATCCCCAAAAACCTACTGGAGCTCCGAGCACTGATGAAGAGCTGGCCAAGCAGACTTCAGGAGGTTTTCCAGAGGAGAGTACAGCAGAGGTTTCAGGTATAATGTAGGGCTTCAGAGCTGGAGATGCAAGCAGAAGTCAGGTACCTTATAAGCCATGGACCTCATACGCCTTGCTAAGAACTTTAGATTTCATCCCAGGAATAATGGGGAGCTAAGAAAGAATTTTAAGCAGGAAAGCAGCACATTTTGTCTTGTGTGATAGAATGGTGAATCCTGCTGTAAGTATGGAAAGTGGAGGTTGGCTGTCTGGTTACAAGTGGCGGAAGAAAGCTAGGAAGGGATAAGGATGGTGAAACTAGGGTACTGGGAAGTGGACAAGTTCTAGAGACTTAAAAAGGATATCAATTGGATTTTTTGACTTTAGAAAAAGAGGTGGGAGTGGAGGACTTTTTGTGCTTTATAATCATGTTTTTCAAGACTGAGTGGGTTTCTATTTCCCTCGAGATCAGGCCCTTATTTTTAATGCTAGTCCCTTATGTGATCCCCAGTTGGGAATTCTAGTCCCATCTCTGACCTGGGCAGGAGTGCACACTAAGAAGCTTCAGGTGTGTCTGATTGTTTGTGACCCTAAGGCCTGTAGCCCACCAGGCTCCTCTGTCCATGGGATTTTCCAGCCAAGAATACTGGAGTGGGTTGCCATGCCCTCCTCCAGGGGATTTTCTTGACCCAGGGATCGAACTTGCGTCTCTGGTGTCCTCTGCATTGGCCGGCAGGTTCTTTACTACTAGTACTGCCTGGGAAGCCCATCTCTGAGCTACATAAAGGTAAAGAGAAAAATCATCCAAGCCTCTGGGTGCTGACCCACATCTAATCTTCCCCTTCCATTCAGGGACCAGAGCGGTCCAAGTCTGCATTTCAAAAATCTGTTTATTCCAGTATATAATTGTCCTTCATTCTTGTTATGTATCAGGAGTTTAAAAGTCGCTCATAATTGGAGAGAGTAGATCTTAAATGCATCCTAACAGATGAAGGATTTATGTAGATTTTTTCCCCACTCCTTTCAGACTCACTCTGTAGTCTCCATTACCCCATGTAACAGCAACCACATTTTCAAGCAATGACAGCTATGAAAAAATAAAACTATCAGTCATTGTCAGATACTTTATAAATGGAGACAGAGGAGGGGTTCTGTTCTCCATGCAACAGGACAGAGGAGAAAGGTCAGTGATATATCATGTGGTATAGGATTTCCCCTTAAGCAATCTTCTGCTAAGACTTGCTCACAGTGTGGAAACTTTTGTCTGAACAAGCACTCTGGCGACTGCTCCTCCACTGAAGGCTATAGACATTTTAAGTCTCTGCTCTGTACAGTATTGAAGAAAGAAAAGAATGCTTCTCAAGTGGAATTGGAAAAAAAGTTAATTTTTGCCATTAATGATGGCCGGGACCTAATATTAACAGTTGTTTAACTTATGAAAAATTAATTAGGTGACATAAATTATGTATGTGGGAAAAAATATCTATCAATGGGTGGTTTGAGGATTCGGAAGAGCGCTTGCATTGATAACAAAAGGTATTTTGTGCAGCAGGTCACGTTTCGGGTGGGTTTCTTTCTTCCTTTGTGCCTGAAAAGGATGAATACAGAATTGTTCTGAGGCAACTCACTGGTAGTGAGGGAACCAGTCATTTCAACAGAGTTTATCATTATGTTCTTGTCTGCTGTTTGGATGCTTAGAAGGCAATTGACAAAAATTAAATAGAAAAGTCAGAGAACTGAACTGGAATGTCTGAATACTGAACCCGTGTGCCTGGCAACGCAACACAGCCTCACAATGTGTCGTTCTCCCAGATCTCTTGAGAAAAGAACAAACTCAGTGACCCAGAAATTGAAACCCATACATGCAATGTAAAAAGTAAACTTATAGATGCTAATGCATGTTTAGATTTAGTTTTTAAATTTTAAAATATGTGGAGTGATTAAACATATTTTTTTTTTACATCATGTCACTCTTAGTGTAACATTTGAGTTGTTGTACTTTTTTTCTGGTTATTATATCTCTTCTATACCAAGAAATATAGGTATAGCAGCTGCAATACTCTTGAATAGTTGCAGATTGGAGCAGAATGGGTTAGAAATGTTTAATGTTACTTTGAAAGAGACATTGTAACTCTGTCAATATGACTTTTTAAAAAGTTCCATAAATCTATTTTTGGAACAATGTGGGGGTATAGTAATTAAATGTAAATAAATATGGTCCAAATTCAAAATATTTTTTTCTAAATTATATAATAAAAAAACCAAATCAGTTGAGGAAATAGTAGTTAACCTGAGTTAATGACATATTTACCTTTGGTTCCAATCTTGGCACATATGATTGGAATCTAGTATAAATTAAATTATATTCTTCAATTAGAACACCATAGATGGTTAAGCATTAAATGAAAAAAAACCCTCAAATTTCTGATTTTCTATAGCTATTTCTATTTTACTGTTTTCCTTAATCTCTCTTTTAAAAAGATAAAATATTTTTATTTAAAGAAAATAGCTTAACATTAAGCAGCAGTGTCTCTAATAAAACTGAAAGAAATTAATGAGTTTGTCCTGGAACTAAAGAGTGCAAATACAAACACCTCAAGAAAAGTCTAGGTTTTCCTGGTGGCTCAGTGGTAAAAAATCTGCCTGCCAATGCCAGAGACATGGGTTCAGTCCCTGCTTAGGGAAGCTACCCCTGGAGAAGGAAATGGCTACCTATTTCAGTATTCTTGCCTGTGGAATCCCATGGACAGAGGAGCCAGGTGGGCTATAGTCCACTGGTTTGCAAAAGAGTCCGACATGACTTAGCAACAAAACAACAAAAAAGAATAGTCTAAGGTCAAGAAAATACTTCCCTCCACTTATTTTTAGCGATCAAGTAGGCATTTATAACGGGGAAGGCAATGGCACCCCACCCCAGTACTTTTGCCTGGAAAATCCCATGGACGGAGGAGCCTGATAGGCTCCAGTCCACGGGGTCGCTAAGAGTCGGACACGAGTGAGCGACTTCACTTTCACTTTTCACTTTCATGCATTGGAGAAGGAAATGGCAACCCACTCCAGTATTCTTGCCTGGAGAATCCTAGGGACGGGGGAGCCTGGTGAGCTTCCGTCTATGGGGTCGCACAGAGTCGGACACGACTGAAGCGACTTAGCAGCAGCAGCAGGCATTTATAATCCTAGCTGAGTCTGGCCTCTTTTGCGGGGGTGAGGGGCGAGGGTGGTATCCAAGGGTTTCACTGAAGGATAGAATATGGAACATGCAGTATTCAACTAATTTTCATGGTGATATTGTCCTTGAAATTTTATCTTATATCTATGCTTATGCAGAAGAAAAAGTATGGATAAAAATGTTAATTGCACCTGTACTGTCAATTCTAAGAGCCTCTTTTAATTCACAAATGTCCAAATAGGAACTTAAAACTGAGTGACTGAAATGTGTCTCATTATATTCTGGCCATTTGCAGTGTCACATAGACAGAGACAAGAGCACCTGGAGACAAATGACCAGACTCCCACAAAACAGAAGGTTAATTATGCTCACTTACATTTTGAAAATATTCCCAACAAATGACTGTGAGTAGGTGATACATTAAGGCAAGATTCTAATTTCATATTCACAGTCATGTGGTCCTATAAACTCCACTAATAAAGCCTTAACTAAGTTTTTCTTGTGACCTCAGCTGAAATATTGCAGGCTGTGTGTTTTGTTGTGTCTCCAATTTATTTCTGACCTTGGTGCTGCCCGGGCACAATGAGACAAGTGAAGGGTGGAGATCAGATTTAATTTTGAATTTCCGGACGGCTTCTGGTTTGTATCTCAACTTGAACATTACTTAAACATGTTATTTTTGGTCAATGACTTTTTATGCAGCATACTGGGCAAATATAATTAAGTGGGCTAAGTTTTGTTCTCAGCTGGCCTCTGAGTTCTTGTATGGGAACTTGGAATCTCAACAGGAAACACCTGTATGGTAGTTGTATATCGAGCCATCCCAGAGAATTAATATATAACATTGTTCCTGAGCCTCACAAGCTCTTCCCCAAATAGAAATGTTCAAACGTATTTGAAGGCTGCACTTTTAATTACTACAAAAAACTCAACCTCTCAGCTTAGAAATAAAACTTATTTTAAGGGTATATTTACACTTAGACATATGAATAGTGTTTTTATACAGTTCATGGGGTTCTCACAGCTAGTATACTGGAAATGAGGAGGAAATAAAAAGCTTGTTAATGAGGGTGAAGGAGAGTGGAAAAGCCTGTTTAAAACTCAATATTGGAAAAAAATTAAGATCATGGCATCTGGTCCCATCACTTCATGGCAAAGAGAAGGCGAAAAAGTGGAAGCAGTGACAGATTTCCTCTTCTTGGGCTCTAAAATCACCGTAGATAGTGACTGCAGCTGTGAAGTTATAAGACTATTGATTGCTTCTTGGCAGGAAAGCTATGACAAACCTAGACAGTTATGTTAAAAAGCAAAGACATTACTTTGCCAACAAAGGTCCAAATAGTCAAGGCTATGGTCTTTTCAGTCGTCATATATGGATGTGAGAGCTGGACAATAAAGAAGGCAGAGCTCTGAAGAATTGATGCTTTTGGACTGTGGTGCTAGAGAAGACTTGTGAGCGTCCCTTGGAAAGCAAGGAGGTCAAACCAGTCAGTCTTAATGGAAATCGACTCTGAATACTTTTTAGAAGGACTGGTGCTGAAGCATAAACTCCAATACTTTGGCCGCCTGATGCAAACAGCTGACTCATTGGAAAAGACTCTGATGCTGGGAAAGATTGAAGGCAGAAAGAGAAGAGGGTAACAGAGGATGAGATGGTTGGATGGCATTACCAATTCAATTGACATGAACTTGGGCAAACTCTGGGAGATGGTGAGAGGAGCCAGGTGTATTGCAGTCCATGGGGCAGCAAAGAGTTGGACACGACTTGTTGACCAGACAACAACAATGTATCTACATTGTTTTTTTAATCAATTATAGCAAAAGCACCACACTGATGTATAATGTGAACAATAGGGGAAACTCTGTGTATACGTGGGGGGAGGAGGGATATGGGACTTCACTGTACTTATTTTTTTTATAAGTCTAAAACCTTTCTAAAAAATAAAGTCAATTAATTTTTTAGAAAAATTACAATATACATAAGGAAAGAAGCTACCATACTAGAGAATCAACTGGAACAGCTAAAAAAGAAATGGTGCTTTGGTACCATTTGATTTGGTACCAAATCAAAAAAGTGATTTATTGGAATATAAAATTAGAGTGTTTGAAATGTTTAATGAGAAAATATTAAAATGATCAAGAAATAAATCTGAAGAAAGAAAAGAATCATGACTATTTGAAAATTAGCCAGTAGATACTTAAGGGGGAAAAAATGTTATAATTGGAATAAAAAACTTAGTGAGACTATTAGACTTCCACTTTCAGCCAAGATAGAATAACAGGGAATATATATATTTAATATCCCACCTGAACTAACTTTTAAAAATGAAAAACAATATGAGACACAATGGTTTTCAAGAAATAGGTACCAGATATCATGGGACATTGATATATGTGAGATAAGAAACAAGTAAGGTGAATCCTATAATTTCCTAAGATTACCATCTAGAGAGAGTTTCCAAGCCATGGTGCAGGGTGGAGGAACCCAGCCAGAACCTAGAAGGCTCCTTGAGTTCAGAAGGTAGAACTGATACTCCTGGGGTACCAAGGTGGCTAGGCACTGCAGGAGAGAGATGCATAGACAGAACCCTGGAATTCTGCAGAGGGGCCCTCAGGTATTTAGCAGAGTTCTGCCTATGCATGTGGGGAAAATCCTGGAGTCTGGAGCTCTTGAATCACTCAGAAGGATGAGAAGTAACAGTGACTGATGCTTATAGAAGACTGAGAATAGTGTCTGTCTCACAAAGCTAACTGAAAAGTCTCAAAATTTATTTTTTTTGACCTTTAAATTTTTTTATTATTATTTTTTAATATAAATTTATTTATTTTAATTGGAGGTTAATTACTTTACAATATTTTATTGGTTTTGCCATACATCAACATGAATCTGCTACAGGTATACACGTGTTCCCCATCCTGAACCCCCCTCCCACCTACCTCCCCGTACCATCCCTCTAGGTCATACCAGTGCACCAGACTCAAGCATCCCGTATCATGCATCAAACCTGGACTGGCGATTTGTTTCATATATGATATTATACATGTTTCAATGCCATTCTCCCTAATCATCCCACCCTCTCCTTCTCCCACAGAGTCCAAAAGACTGTTCTATACATCTGTGTCTCTTTTGCTGTCTTACTTACAGGATTATCATTACCATCTTTCTAAATTCCATATATATGCATTTGTATACTGTATTGGTGTTTTTCTTTCTGGCTTACTTCACTCTGTATAATAGGCGCCAGTTTCATCCACCTCATTAGAACTGATTCAAATGTATTCTTTTTAATGGCTGAGTAATACTCCATTGTGTATATGTACCACAGCTTTCTTATCCATTCATCTGCTGATGGACATCTAGGTTGCTTCCATGTCCTGGCTATTATAAAAGTGCTGCGATGAACACTGGGGTACACGTGTCTCTTTCAATTCTGGTTTCCTCAGTGTGTATAGCAAGCAGTGGGATCAAAATTTAAAGGACATTTGGCAAAGTACAGAGAAGAATCTTGCTTCAGTAATGTGGAATAAATGGCCTGAGACTGACACTGTTTCAGTTTTACCCAACAATTTAAAAAATGAGACCAAAAATGAACAAACTGTTTTCAAGAAACCTAATTACAGCCCAGAGAGAGCTCATAAATATTTTCAGGAACACAAAATACTCAACATTAAATAAAGCATAAGTCCAAGTGCCCTGAATCAAATGAAAATTTACCAGGCTTAAAATAAGCAGGAAAATTCCACTCACAATGAGGAGACAAAGCAATCAGTTGAAACTAACCCAGAAATGACACAGATATTTGAGTTAGCAAAGAAAAAACTTAAAAACAATTATTATAACTGTGTTTCATATGTTTAAAAAGTAGAGACATAAAAAGGACGTATATCAAACTTCCAGAGATGAAACTTACAGTGTTACACAAAAAATAAATCAGATAGGATTAAGAGCTATTCAACATTGTAAAAAAAATATGAGTAAACTTGAAGACATAGAAACATAAACTATCCAAAATGAAACTGGGGAGAAGAGAGAATTAGAACAAAACTAAACAACAAACAGAGCCTTATTAGCTGTAGGACAACTTCAAATGGCTTAATATACACATAAGGAATCTCTTAAGAAGTGTGTAGAGCAGGAGACAGAAAGAATATTTACAGAAGTAATAGCCAAAAGTTTCCCAAACTTGATAATAAGTTTATAATTCCAAGGATCACAATAAAGCCCAGCATAAGAAATATAAAAAAACTACAATGCACATCATAATAAAAGTGCACAAAATTAGCCATTAAGAAAAGTCTTATAAGTAGGCAAAGAGAAAAACATATTACATCTAGAGTGTAGTTAGAAGCATTGCAAATGAGAAGACAGTGGAGTAATATTTTAAATACTAAAAGAAAAAAAAAAAGCCTGGCATCCTAGACTTCTACAGCAAATCAAAATATCTTTCAAATAAGAAGATTAATTTTTTTTTCAGATATAAAAAGCTGAGAGAACTCACTGCCAATAGAGTCTCACTATAAGAGGTATTCAGAAGAGTTCTTAAGACAAAGAGAAAATGATACCACAAGGATCTGTAGAGCTACACAAAGGAGTGAAGAGTACAGGAAACGGGATCTGCAAAGTCAAACATAAATCCAAATCCGTCTTATTATTTAAATATCTTTAAAAGATAATTGACAGATTAGAAAAGATAGACAATGACAAAAAAAATATAGGTTTTACATACATCATATAAAAAGCACAGAGGTCAGTAAGGGAAAAAAATTAAAAATACTATCACATGTTTCTTACATGTTCAGTAGCATAATGTTACTTACAGGTAAACTAGAGTCTAAAAAAATGTATGTTATATCAACCCTAAAGAAACACTAAGATAAGAAAAAACAAGAAAAAATAGAATTAAATACTTTAAAATATTTAATTAATCTAAAAGAAGATAGAAAAAAAAACAGAAAAGAGAACAGACTGGGACAAAGAGAAAACACTTAGGAAGAAGAAAGATTTGAGCTTAATCATATTGACAGTCACTAAATAAATGCCTCTGCCTCATGTACATGAGTCCAAAACTGAACACTGTTAATGTTAATTCTTCCTAAACTGACCTCTAGATTTAATATAATCCAAATAGAATCCCCGCCGGCTGCGTCGCACACTAAGAGCGCACTAAGAGCGCGGCCGAGAGGAGCTACCCCACCACCGAGGAAGGACGGCGGTGAGGGCCAGCGCACTAAGCACGGCCGAGAAGAGCTACCCCACGACCGAGGTCAGGAAGGGCGGCGGTGAAGAGAGACCCCTCGTCCAAGGTAAGATGCGATGGCTGTGCTTCGCTGGCCGGGAGCAGCCAGGAGCAGCCGGGATGAGATGCCCCACGCCCAAGGTAAGAGAAACCCAAGTAAGATAGTAGGTCTTGAAAGGGGGCTGCTAAGTCGCTGCAGTCGTGCCCGACTCTGTGCGACCCCATAGACGGAAGCCCACCAGGCTCCCCCGTCCCTGGGATTCTCCAGGCAAGAATACTGGAGCGGGTTGCCATTTCCTTCTCCAATGCAATGAAAGGGGGCATCAGAGGGCAAATACACTAAAACCATTCTCACAGATAACTAGTCAATCTAATCACACAAGGACCACACCCTTGTCTAACTCAATGAGATTAAGCCATGCCCGAGGGGCAACCTGGGATGGGTGGGTCATGGTGGAGAGATATGACAGGGTGTGGTCCGCTGGAGAAGGGAATGGCAAACCACTTCAGTATTCTTGCCTTGAGAACCCCATGAACAGTATGAAAAGACAAAATGATAGGATACTGAAAGAGAAACTCCCCAGGACAGTAGGGGCCCAATATGCTACTGGAGATCAGTGGAGAAAGAACTCCAGAAAGAATGAAAGGATGGAGCCAAAAAAAAAAGAATACCCAGGTGTGGATGTGTCTGGTGATAGAAGCAAAGTCCCATGCTGTAAAGAGCAATATTGCATAGGAACCTGGAATGTCAGGTCCATGAATCAAGGCAAATTGGAAGTGGTCAAACAAGAGATGGCAAGAGTGAATGTTGACATTCTAGGAATTAGCGAACTAAAATGGACTGGAATGGGTGAATTTAACTCGGATGACCATTATATCTACTACTGTGGGCAGGAATCCCTCAGAAGAAATGGAGTGGCCATCATGGTCAACAAAAGAGTCCGAAATGCAGTACTTGGATGCAATCTCAAAAATGACAGAATGATTTCTGTTCGTTTCCAAGGCAAACCATTCAATGTCACAGTAATCCAAATCTATGCCCCAACCAGTAACGCTGAAGAAGCTGAAGTTGAACGGTTCTATGAAGACCTACAAGACCTTTTAGAACTAACACCCAAAAAAGATGTCCTTTTCATTATAGGGGACTGGAATGCAAAAGTAGGAAGTCAAGAAACACCTGGAGTAACAGGCAAATTTGGCCTTGGAATACGGAATGAAGCAGGGCAAAGACTAACAGAGTTTTGCCAAGAAAATGCACTGGTCATAGCAAATACCCTCTTCCAACAACACAAGAGAAGACTCTATACATGGACATCACCAGATGGTCAACACCGAAATCAGATCGATTATATTCTTTGCAGCCAAAGATGGAGAAGCTCTATACAATCAGCAAAAACAAGACCAGGAGCTGACTATGGCTCGGACCATGAACTCCTTATTGCCAAATTCAGACTGAAATTGAAGAAAGTAGGGAAAACCACTAGACCATTCAGGTATGACCTAAATCAAATCCCTTATGATTATACAGTGGAAGTGAGAAATAGATTTAAGGGCCTAGATCTGATAGACAGAGTGCCTGATGAACTATGGAATGAGGTTCGTGACATTGTACAGGAGACAGGGATCAAGACCATCCCCATGGAAAAGAAATGCAAAAAAGCAAAATGGTTGTCTGGGGAGGCCTTACAAATAGCTGTGAAAAGAAGAGTAGCGAAAAGCAAAGGAGAAAAGGAAAGATATAAACATCTAAATGCAGAGTTCCAAAGAATAGCAAGAAGAGATAAGAAAGCCTTCTTCAGTGATCAATGCAAAGAAATAGAGGAAAACAACAGAATGGGAAAGACTAGGGATCTCTTCAAGAAAATCAGAGATACCAAAGGAACATTTCATGCAAAGATGGGCTCGATAAAGGACAGAGATGGTGTGGACCTAACAGAATCAGAAGATATTAAGAAGAGGTGGCAAGAATACACAGAAGAACTGTACAAAAAAGAGCTTCAAGACCTAGATAATCATGATGATGTGATCACTGACCTAGAGCCAGACATCTTGGAATGTGAAGTCAAATGGGCCTTAGAAAGCATCACTACGAACAAAGCTAGTGGAGGTGATGGAATTCCAGTGGAGCTATTCCAAGTCCTGAATGATGATGCTGTGAAAGTGCTACACTCAATATGCCAGCAAATTTGGAAAACTCAGCAGTGGCCACAAGATTGGAAAAGGTCAGTTTTCATCCCAATCCCAAAGAAAGGCAATGCCAAGGAGTGCTCAAACTACCGAACAATTGCACTCATCTCACACGCTAGTAAAGTAATGCTCAAAATTCTCCAAGCCAGGCTTCAGCAATATGTGAACCGTGAACTTCCTGATGTTCAAGCTGGTTTTAGAAAAGGCAGAGGAACCAGAGATCAAATTGCCAACATCCGCTGGATCATGGAAAAAGCAAGAGAGTTCCAGAAAAACATCTATTTCTGCTTTATTGACTATGCCAAAGCCTTTGACTGTGTAGATCACAATAAACTATGGAAAATTCTGAAAGAGATGGGAATACCAGACCACCTGATCTGCCTCTTAAGAAATCTGTATGCAGGTCAGGAAGCAACAGTTAGAACTGGTCATGGAACAACAGACTGGTTCCAAATAGGAAAAGGAGTACGTCAAGGCTGCATATTGTCACCATGTTTATTTAACTTATATGCAGAGTACATCATGAGAAATGCTGGACTGGAAGAAACACAAGTTGGAATCAAGATTGCCGGGAGAAATATCAATAACCTCAGATATGCAGATGACACCACTCTTATGGCAGAAAGTGAAGAGGGGCTAAAAAGCCTCTTGATGAAAGTGAAAGTGGAGAGTGAAAAGGTTGGCTTAAAGCTCAACATTCAGAAAACGAAGATCATGGCATCTGGTCCCATCACTGCATGGGAAATAGATGGGGAAACAGTGGAAACAGTGTCAGACTTTGTTTTTCTGGGCTCCAAAATCACTGCAGATGGTGACTGCAGCCATGAAATTAAAAGACGCTTACTCCTTGGAAGGAAAGCTATGACCAACCTAGATAGCATATTCAAAAGCAGAGACATTACTTTACCAACAAAGGTTCGCCTAGTCAAGGCTATGGTCTTTCCTGTGGTCATGTATGGATGTGAGAGCTGGACTGTGAAGAAGGCTGAGAGCCGAAGAATTGATGCTTTCGAACTGTGGTGTTGGAGAAGACTCTTGAGAGTCCCTTGGACTGCAAGAAGATCCAACCAGTCCATTCTGAAGGAGATCAATCCTGGAATTTCTTTGGAAGGAATGATGCTAAAGCTGAAACTCCAGTATTTTGGCCACCTCATGCAAAGAGTTGACTCATTGGAGAAGACTCTGATGCTGGGAGGGATTGAGGGCAGGAGGAGAAGGGGACGACAGAGGATGAGATGGCTGGATGGCATCACTGACTTGATGAATGTGAGTCTGAGTGACCTCCAGGAGCTGGTGATGGACAGGGAGGCCTGGCGTGCTGCGGTTCATGGGGTCGCAAAGAGTCGGACACTACTGAGCGACTGATCTGATCTGAAATAGAATTCCTAACAGGCTACTTGGTAAAAGATGACAAAATTATTTAAAACTTAATATGGAAATGCAAAGACTCTAGAAAAGGCTAAATAATTTTTTAAAAGAGGAACTAACAATACCTGATTTCAAGAGATGTAAGTCTACTCAAATCAGGACAGCATTGTATGATGATAGAAAAACAGGCCAATCAAACATGACACAGAGTCCAGAAATAGACCCATACATATATGGGCAATGGATTTTGATGCAGGCGCGAAGGCAACTCAGTGGATAGAGAACAGTCCTTTCAACAAGTGGTGCAGTAACAACTGGATATCCATGTGCAATTAAGATAGAAAGTAACAGAGGGAGGAGGGAAGGAAGGAGAGAAGAAAAGAAGAAAACGAAGAACTTTGATCCAGACCTCACATCAAATACAAAACTCAAAATGAGTCATAAACTAAATATAAAGCACAAAACTATAAATCTAGTAGAGGAAAACAGAAGAAAAACCTTTGTGAGCTAAGCAAAAAATTCTTAGCTACAAACTATAAAGCACAATCTATGAAAGGATAAATTGGACTTAATCAGTATTAAAGGCTTTGACTCTTTAAAAGACACCAGTAAGATAATGAAAAGCCAAGTCACAAACTGGGAGAAAATATTTGCATCTCATGTATCTGATAATGGACTAACATATAGAGTATATATTAATAGAACTCCTAAAATTCAATATAAAAGCAAACTACCCATTTTTTAAAAAGGGGAGAAAGTATTCAAATAGCCACTTCACTGAAAAAAGATACACAGATGATAGATAAACACATGCAAAGATGCTCAACATTAATCATTAAGAAAATGTAATAAAACCACAATGACATACCACTACACATCTATAAGATGACTAAAATCTAAAAAAATTGACCATATCAAGCATTTGTAAGGATGTGGAGAAACTGGAACACATGTGTCTCGGAAATCGTATGGGCAGCTTCTTAAAATGATAAACACTTAGATGTTGAAATCATTAAAAATGATGACAATTGTATAAGGTAGAATGACAGAGATCTGCTTAAAAACATGCACACACAACTTATAAGGAGTTATAGGAATAGCTCAGGGAAATGGCACCCCACTCCAGTATTCTTGCCTGGAGAATCCTGTGGACAGAGGAGCCTGGTGGCCTGCTGTCCATGGGGTCACACAGAGTCAGACATGACTGAAGCGATTTAACTTAGCAGGGATTTGTAGATATGTTTAACAAAAGCACAGTGACTAATTTTCTAATATAATGACAAGAGCTTCAAAAATGAGGCTTTTACAAGAAGTCAGGAAGGGCAAGTATCTGGCAGTGCCAATGAGGAGTAAGGTATGCAGAGAATTCTCTCCAGATCTGAAGACAAGGAGGCTGTGGAGAAAAAATTCTCCCCGGGAGAGGAATGAGGGGCAGAGGATTTTCGGGGAAAGCCAAGGCTCCATCAGAGCAGGAAGGTGAAGGGAAACACAGGGAAAAGACACAGAACAGAGAGAGGACCGTGATGATGACAGACTGTGAGTCCCAAGAAATGCTGACAAATTTGTTTACGAAGAGACCTTGTTTATCTGAGGACTATGAATAGACTTTATTTTGTAAATTGTGTACAAAGCAGACATTTATGTGTACGTAGATAGGGCTGTGTTCCCATTCAATAAAGACATTTTCTAGAACACTTACGTAAAATACCAGAAGAGAAGAGGGTTCTGTCAGAGAAGCATTTACGCATAGTCCCAACCCACAGCAAGCTCCATGTCCGTTATTTGTATTTTGATTGCTCGAAGAGAACTTTAATAGGGTCCTGATACTCACTGTTAAGAGGAGGGCGTAGCAACTCACTCCAGTATTTCTGCCTGCAGAATCCCAAGTTCAGAGGAGCTTGGTAGGCTATAGTTTACAGGTGGCAAAGAGTCAGACATGACTAAAGGATAGCATGCATGCACTCCTTGTTAAATGTAAGATTATGAAATTGAACTGTCTGTGAAATTCAAGCATTTTCTTTGATTCAAAGCAGCTATTTTAACCAATGTAGAAAATGTTAATAAAATAAATGACTAGCTTTGATATATGAAATATCTCTTTCTCCCAGGAGAATATCTATATATACATATGTATAGTTAAAATCTTTAACTGGGCTAAAATTAACTCGATTTAAGACCAATACGTAAATCACTGACTAGAGAACAGCCGTGTCCACATAGGCACAATATATTGTCATATCTCAGATGAGGAACAGGGATTAACTAAGGGATTGATTTACATTTGTTATATGAACATGCTTTCCTGTGGTTTCCCGTTTGTCTGTCACCTACCAGGACAGCATCTCTATAGTGAGACTTCCCAGGACACATTCATTGTGACAGACTGCTGCTGCTGCTGCTAAGTCGCTTCAGTCGTGTCCGCCTTTGTGCGACCCCATAGACGGAAGCCCACCAGGCTCCCCCATCCCTGGGATTCTCCAGGCAAGAACACTGGAGTGGGTTGCCATTGCCTTCTCCAATGCATGAAAGTGAAAAGTGAAAGGGAAGTCGCTCAGTCATGTCTGACTCTTAGCGACCCCATGGACTACAGCCTACCAGGTTCCTCCATCCATGGGATTTTCCAGGCAAGAGTACTGGAGTGGGGTGCCATTGCCTTCTCCGATGATAGACTAGAAGGTATAATTCCCTTTAACTGAATACGGTTCCCCATTGCCTCATTCTACACAATATTTTGTGCACTGCAGATGCAGAGAAGTTTGAGAGGTGAGGTTAAGATTGAGGTCCATGCTGATAGACCTCACTTCACATTTCCTGAGATTTAAGGAAGCTGAAGGATGCTGCCAGAGCCAGGAGTTGGCTCCCACATCAAGAGCCCACCTCTCCCACAGCTGCACTCTGAAGAAGAGAAATCTTATTGCAGACTGCAGCTTGGCTGGGTAAATGTACTCTCAGGCAGGCCATGGGGGCAAAGAGCTTCCATTGGATGTTCCACACGATTGCACTCATAGCAGATATCTTGTTATCTTGTCTTCTGTGCAGTAAAGTGAAAGTGAAGTCACTCAGTTGTGTCCGAGTCTTTGCAACCCAGTGAACGGTAGCCCACCAGGCTCCTCTGTCCATGGGATTCTCCAGACAAGAATACTAGAGTGGGTTGCCATTTCCTTCTCCTCTGTGCAGTAAAGACACTGTAAAAATACTTGCTACACATAATAAACACTAGAGCATATTTCACCTCTCAACTCTATATAATTCAGCCTTTGTCCAGGTATATGATCTAAAAATTTCAGGCATCATGTGCCCCAAATTTTGATGTGACTAGATCAAGGCAGTGTATTGAAAACTTTAAGGAATTATTTCAAATAAATATACTTTCATGAAACTTTAAAAATAACCAGCCAAACAGTTAAAATTGAATTTATTTTCTTCATAAGCTCTTTCAGTCTTTAAAAAGACTGCTCCTGAATTTCACTATTCTGCAGGAGAAAGAATCAATTCTGATATTAAAATTTTGTTTTGATTTTTTTTGAGACTACAAGTTGATGCTATATAAGAATAGCATATCAAGCTTGTTCTTTAAAGTCTAAGTAATTGCTGAAACTAACAGAAAAATTTATTCACAATAGATGAATATCAAATCATTATGTTGAGCACTTGAAACTAAAGTGTTACATATTAGTTATACCACAATAAAAGTAGCGATTGTGGCTATCCTATTTAGTTATCCATAGTCAGTTCAGTTCAGTTGCTCAGACATGTCCAACTCTTTGTGACCCCATGGACTGTAGCACACCAGGATTCCCTGCCTATCACCAACTCCTGGAGCTTATGCATATTATTATCACTCAATTTATATTTTGTTTTTATGATTCTCATCAAAGCCATAACACGGTTTAAGAATTTTTTTTACAAACTTTTGTTTGAGAAATGGTCATTGTTTAAAAACAGGCCTATATAGAACCTGCCCATTATTTGTCAAGGTTCTTAGAATAAGTATGTTTGCTGTTATTGTTTTGTTGCTTCTATCATCATAGGCATCACAGTGGTTAGTGAAACTTAACACACCTTTAAAATTGCTCTGAGTTTTAATAGCAGTTTGTAGGAGAAACTTCTCTTCAAAAAAAAAAAAGAAAGAAAATCATGTTTGAAGCCTAAATTCATTCAACAGACAATTATCAGGACTGTAGTATAAGCTTGACTCTCTACTAGGCAATGAGAATGCAGAGATGAGAAACACAGTTTTCAAGGGCCAGAAGGTCACCCTCTGATGGTGATGACAGTGAAGAGGATCAGAGAAGTCCAGTTAACATCAAATTAAATAAATGTCATGATTAGTGATATATGCAAAGATCCATGGGGACCAAAGCAAGGAAAAAGATGGGGGGCCAGGGGGTAGAGACAAAGTGGGGGTGGTAGTGAGGTGGGGGGAACCCCTATTCAGAGGAAAGCACCTCAATGAAAAGGGATATAATAAACTGAGCTATATTTAAATTTTTAAAATTATTTTTTATATTTTATTAAAGTCTAATTGATTTACAATGCCCATGGTAGTTTCTGGTGTTCAGCAAAGTAATTCATATATATTATTATATATTCTTTCACAAATTCTCACAATCATGAAAAACAAACTTATGCTTACCGATGGAGGAAGCTGGGAGGGATAAATTAGGAGATGGGATTAGCAGATATACATTCAGTTCAGTTCAGTCACTCAGTCCTGTCCAACTCTTTGCCACCCTATGAATTGCAGCACGCCTTAGGGCAAAATAAATAATCATCCTCATGGTAGGGAGGAGACCCTTGGAACAGAAAGCCCAGTGGAAGAGGTAAGAGGCTCAGGCCAAGAAATGTGACAAAGGAGATGCTCTCAACACACTGCACAGTACAGTGAAAGGAAAATGCACCAAGAGAAAAGGTGAGGAGGAGCCAAGGAAGATGGTATTACCACCAGGCTGGAAGGCAGGGCATAGCACAAGACAAGACCTTCTAAGGTCAGTCTAGTGGGAGAAACAGGACTCAGGCCAGCCCCAAGCAGGGGATGGAAAAGGATGGCAGCGAAGTACCCTTCTTACCTGTGTGGCAGCTGGGGAGGTTAGGGCACAGTGTGGTGTCATGGCTGCAAAAAGCAGAGCCTGACCGGGATGTCACAGTCCAGAGAGATGCCTCAGCATGGTGTCTGCTGCTGGGCTGAGACTTTGGAGTAAACGTCAGCAAAACCTCAGACCCCTGAATCCTGAAAGCTCTAGGAAACACATGGGACATTGGAAGATTCTGTGTCTGGCCAGGATCTTCCTGGTGGTGCTGCTTGTTGGCACGGTTTCCCCTGAACCACAGTCTGAGTGTGTCTACTGACCAGTGGCCCCTGTGAGCTGTCCCCTTGAGGCCTTGCTCCTGGGAGCACAGTATCAGTTCTGGGCCTTAGGGACCACTATCCTCTGAGGTCTCAGTGAGAACTCTCTCTCCCTCCGGGGTCAGAACCTGTCCAGTTGACAGAGGGCAGGTCAGGGTCCCCAAAAATAATGAAAATGAAGGCTGTGATGGAGGAAGCTTTATTTTTCTAATATTCAATTTAGTTAATTTATCTATATGGCTGCATTTGGGTCTTAGTTACTTGCGAAACAGGGGATCTCTAGTTGAACTCTTCGGAGAAGGCAATGGCACCCCACTCCAGTACTCTTGCCTGGAAAAATCCCATGGATGGAGGAGCCTGGAAGGCTGCGGTCCATGGGGTCGCTAAGAGTCAGACAGGACTGAGAGACTTCACTTTCACTTCTCACTTTCATGCACTGGAGAAGGAAATGGCAAACCACTCCAGTGTTCTTGCCTGGAGGAATCCCAAGGATGGTGGAGCCTGGTGGGCTGCTGTCTCTGGGGTCGCACAGAGTCGGACACTACTGAAGTGATGCAGTAGCAGCAGCAGCAGCAGTTGAACTCTTAGTCATGATTTGGAATCTAGTTCCCCGACCAGAGATCCAACTCTGGCCCCTTGCACTGGTGGGCCCTCTGCATTGGGAGCTGTGGAGTCTTACTCACTGGACCACCAGGGAGGTTCTAGAGGAAGCGTTCAAGCTGTGAGGAGCTCAGTGGTGCCAGAAGACTGGGATCCTCTGGGCAGCAGTGTGAACCCAAGCCCAAGGCATGCCAACACTGCTGGTATCCATAGCAGCATGGGAAACCTTGTTCTTAGTCCCACTGGCTGCCTCACCGCACATGAATTCAGACTGCTGTTTCTTCTCTCCTCCTCCTAGCCTGACTAGGTGATCATATCACCAAGTTCTTAGAAACAGAGGCCCTCCGATGCAAAAGCCTTCTTAGATGGAGCCATGGTTAGAGGAGGTAGGAAGGTGGGCGGACCCTGGTTGCATCTTCGCTTCTGATTGGTGAGCTGGATATCCCATGACTCCTCATCTTCCCCGAGTGGTCCAACCTGGACCCCAAGGCAGCAAGCTGGAGAATGTGCACCCGGGCTTTAGGATCTTCCAGGGAACTGGTCAGTAATATGAATATGTCTGACTCTGCAACTCTCATGGACTGTAACCCGTCAGGTTCCTCTGTCCATGGAATTCTCCAGGCAAGAATACTGGAGTGAGTAGCCATTCCCTTCTCCAGGGGATCTTCCCCACCCAGGGATGGAACCCAGGCCTCTTGCTTTACAGGCAGATTATTTTATCATCTGAGCCACCAGAGAAGCCCCATATATGAATTTACTCAATCTTTAAATGTAGAGGCCAAAAGTGTGTGATTGTGTGTAGTAAGGTGGGGGGTCTCTCTATAAACAATTTTTGAGTGACCCCAGACTTACATGTCAGCATCATTCTGGTGGCTCAAACTCAAGAAATAACTTGAAGGAAATACCACACTGGTCAGAAAAAGAATCCCCTAGCTAGGTCGTCCTCCTGGAATCTGATCAGAACACTGGGTCTCTGAATGACCCCACTGGGACTCCTCCTAACCTCTGGATTGCTATCTGCCAAACTGACTAAGAGTTGGAGCATGACTTTCTAGTAGGTGAGAACTGGCATGAAACCCTCGGTGTTTCTGCACAGGTAATTCCCACGCCCCAGCAGGAGGTTTAGAGTTCTCCTGGAAGACAGCTTCCTCCCACCTGGCTGCCTGCAACACAGGTAAGGGTTGCCTGGGGGTAAGAGTGGTACTGCCCTTAAATATACACCAACATTTGTATAGGCTGCAATAATAATCTAGTGATGAGTGAATGAGAAGATTTGACCTAATCTGAATTCTTGGCTGCAGATATCTAGTTTCTGTAGATGTGAATATTTTCTAATGCACAGACTTCAAGTATACTATTTGGACATTTAGATTTAGTTATTATTATAAAAAGGTTGTGTGTTTAGTACTCAAAACAGAAAAGCAAATGTAAGAAAATTTGCATCTAAATTTCCACCTATGTATTGAATGACGTGTATATGTCATATGAGACATACGACAAAAGGCTACTGAATAGAGCAGGAAAACATATCCAACATTGTGAGCTAAATGTTTAAACCATGGTTTGCCATGGAGAAAAGGAAGAGTGGGGAGATGGTATTCCAAATGAAAAGTAGTAGGGATTGATGAAGTATAAGAATTGTAGTTCTGTATGGCCTGAATTCGTCTTGTTTGGCCCCACACGACATGGCTTAGTTTCATTGAGTTAGACAAGGTTGTGGTCCATGCGATCAGATTGGGTAATTTTCTGTGATTATGGTTTCAGTGTGTCTGCCCTCTGATGCCCTCTTGCAACACCTACTGTCTTACTTGGGTTTCTCTTACCTTGGATGTGGGGTATCTCTTCACGGCTGCTCCAGCAAAGCACAGCCTCTGCTCCTCACCTTGGACAAGGGGTCTCTCCTCATGGCCACCCCTCCCGACCTTGAACATGAAGTAGCTCCTCTTGGCCCTCCTGCATCTGCTCAGCCACTGCTCCTTGGACGTGGGGTTGCTCCTCTTGGCCGCCGTCTGACAGAATGTGGTCCACTGGAGAAGGGAATGGCAAACCACTTTAGTATTCTTGCCTTGAGAACCCTATGAACAGTATGAAAAGGCAAAATGATAGGATACTGAAAGAGGGACTCCCAGGTCAGTAGGTACCCAATATGCTACTGGAGATCAGTGGAGAAATAACTCCAGAAAGAATGAAGGGATGGAGCTAAAGCAAAAACAATACCCAGTTGTGGATGTGACTGGTGATAGAAGCAAGGTCTGGTGCTGTAAAGAGCAATATTGCATAGGAACCTGGAATGTTATCGCTATAAATCAAGGCAAATTGGAAGTGGTCAAACAAGAGATGGCAAGAGTGAATGTCAACATTCTAGGAATCAGTGAACTAAAATGGACCGGAATGGGTGAATTTAACTCAGATGATCATCATATCTACTATTGTGGGCAAGAATCCCTTAGAAGAAATGGAGTAGCCATCATGGTCAACAAGAGTCCAAAATGCAGTACTTGGATGCAATCTCAAAAATGGTGGTGACCTCTGTTTGTTTCCAAGGCAAACTACTAAATATCACAGTAATCCAAGCCTATGCCCCAATCAGTAACGCTGAGGAAGCTGAAGTGTAATGGTTCTATGAAGACCTACAAGACCTTTTAGAGCTAACACCCAAAAAAGATGTCCTTTTCATTATAGGGGACTGGAATGCAAAAGTAGGAAGTCAAGAAACACCTGGAGTACCAGGTAAATTTGGCCTTGGAGTATGGAATGAAGCAGGGTGAAGGCTAATAGAGTTTTACCAAGAGAATGCACTGGTCATAGCAAACACCCTCTTCCAACAACACAAGAGAAGACTCTACACATGAACATCACCAGATGGTCAACACTGAAATCAGATTGATTATATTCTTTGCAGCCCAAGATGGAGAAGCTCTATACAGTCAGCAAAAAAAAAAAAAAAAGACCAGGAGCTGTCTGTGGCTCAGATCATGAACTTCTTATTGCCAAATTCAGACTTAAATTGAAGAAAGTAGGGAAAACCACTAGACCATTCAGGTATATGACCTAAATCAAATCCCTTTTGATTATACAGTGGAAGTGAGAAATAGATTTAAGGGACTAGATCTGATAGATCAGTGCCTGATGAACTATGGAATAAGGTTCGTGATATTGTACAGGAGACAGGGATCAGGACCATCCCCATGGAAAAGAAATGCAAAAAGCAAAATGGCTGTCTCGGGAGGCCTTACAAATAGCTGTGAAAAGAAGAGAAGCAAAAAGCAAAGGAGAAAGGGAAAGATATAAGCATCTGAATGCAGAGTCCCAAAGAATAGCAAGAGATAAGAAAGCCTTCCTCAGCAATCAATCCAAAGAAATAGAGGAAAACAAGAGAATGGGAAAATTAGAGATCTCGTCAAGAAAATTAGAGATACTAAGGGAATATTTCATGCAAAGATGGGCTCAATAAAGGACAGAAATGGTATGGACCTCACAGAAGCAGAAGATATTAAAAAGAGGTGGCAAGAATACACAGAAGAACTACACAAAATATCTTCATAACCAAGATAATCATGACGGTGTGATCACTCACCTAGAGCCAGACATCCTGGAATGTGAAGTCAAGTAGGCCTTAGAAAGCATAACTACAAACAAAGCTAGTGGAGGTGATGGAATTCCAGCTGAGCTATTTCAAACCCTGAAAGATGATGCTGTGAAAGTGCTGCCCTCAATATGCCAGCAGATTTGGAAAGCTCACCAGTGGCCACAGGACTGGAAAAGGTCAGTTTTCATTCCAATCCCAAAGAAAGGCAATGCCAAAGAATGCTCAAACTACCACACAATTGCACTCAATCCACACGCTAGTAAAGTAATGCTCAAAATTCTCCAAGCCAGGCTTTAGCAATACGTGAACCGTGAACTTCCTGATGTTCAAGCTGGTTTTAGAAAAGGCAGAGAAACCAGAGATCAAATTGCCAACATCCGCTGGATCATGGAAAAAGCAAGAGAGTTCCAGAAAAACATCTATTTCTGTTTTATTGATTATGCCACAGCCTTTGACTGTGTGGATCAAAAGAATCTGTGGAAAATTCTGAAAGAGATGGGAATACAAGACCACCTGACTTGCCTCTTGAGAAATTTGTATGCAGGTCAGGAAGCAACAGTTAGAACTGGACATGGAACAACAGACTGGTTCCAAATAGGAAAAGGAGTACATCAAGGCTGCATATTGTCACCCTGTTTATTTAACTTCTATGCAGAGTACATCATGAGAAATGCTGGACTGGAAGAAACACAAGTTGGAATCAAGATTGCTGGGAGAAATATCAACAACCTCAGATATGCAGATGACACCACCCTTATGGCAGAAAGTGAAGAGGAACTCAAAAGCCTCTTGATGAAAGTGAAAGTGGAGAGTGAAAAGGTTGGTTTAAAGCTCAACATTCAGAAAATGAAGATCATGGCATCCGGTCTCATCACTACATGGGAAATAGATGGAGAAACAATGGAAACAGTGTCAGACTTTCTTTTGGGGGGCTCCAAAATCACTGCAGATGGTGACTGCAGCCATGAAATTAAAAGACGCTTACTCCTTGGAAGGAAAGTTATGACCAACCTAGATAGCATATTCAAAAGCAGAGACATTACTTTTCCAACAAAGGTCCGTCTAGTCAAGGCTATGGTTTTTCCTGTGGTCATGTATGGATATGAGAGCTGGACTGTGAAGAAAGCTGAGCACCAAAGAATTGATGCTTTTGAACTGTGGTGTTGGAGAAGACTCTTGAGAGTCCCTTGGACTGCAAGGAGGTCCAACCAGTTCATCCTAAAGCAGATCAGTCCTGGATGTTCATTGGAAGGACTGATGCTAAAGCTGAAACTCCAGTACTTTGGCCACCTCACTCGAAGAGTTGACTCATTGGAAAAGACCCTGATGCTGGGAGGAATTGGGGGCAGGAGGATAAGGGGACGACAGAGGATGAGATGGCTGAATGGCATCACCGACTGGATGGATGTGAGTTTGAGTAAACTCCGGTAATTGGTGATGGACAGGGAGGCCTGGTGTGCTGGGATTCATGGGGTTGCAAAGAGTCGAACATGACTGAGTGACTGAACTGAATTGAACTGATGGCTTGAATAAGTGATTATTAATAATAGAGAACAGGAGAAATGAGGCTTAAAAAGAAGACACAAATAAATTGTGAGTGTCTGTCTGCTGTGGGGTTTGTTCATCTCTTAGTTATAGAGAGATATTTAAGGATTTTTTAAGCAAGAAAGGAGTAAAACTGGATTCATAGTTTAGAAGATCATTTTGAAGATCATTTAGAAGGTCATTTTGTTATTGATCATATTTTGGAAGATCATTATCAATTTATTGACTGCATGCTTGCTTTAAATACATTGTTATATTAATAGTTAATCCTGAAAATTCATACTACAAAGAAATATTATTTTATCCACATTTTACAAATAAATGTTGAGGGTACTTGTCTAAGGCCTTTCATCTATTAACTAACAAAGCCTAAGGCCATTTGTCTATTAAGTAACAAAGTAGGGATTCGTACCAGGGCAGTTTGAACTAGACTCCCTCATTCCTAAACACTACATTGCACTACTTCTGAGTAAATTCTGGTGAAGAGTCAGAGACCAGGGATGGTCAAAGAGATTATTGAAATAAAATAGGTAAGGAAGTAGTTGATAAGAAAAAAATTAACTCAAGAATTATTTAAGAGTAGAGCTTCCCAATACTCAATTTTCTATTGGATCTCCCAGCATTTGATATGTGTGAGAAGTAGGTTGAAAAATATTATATGTTTTTAACTAAAAACTATTACTACCTGTTTATTTAACTTATATGCAGAGTACATCATGAGAAACGCTGGACTGGAAGAAACACAAGTTGCAATCAAGATTGCTGGGAGAAATATCAATAACCTCAGATATGCAGATGACTCCACCCTTATGGCAGAAAGTAGAGAGGAACTAAAAAGCCTCTTGATGAAGCTGAAAGTGGAGAGTGAAAAAGTTGGCTTAAAGCTCAACATTCAGAAAACGAAAATCATGGCATCTGGTCCCATCACTTCATGGCAAATAGATGGGGAAACAGTGGAAACAGTGTCAGGTTTTATTTTTCTTGGCTCCAAAATCACTGCAGATGGTGACTGTAGCCATGAAATTAAAAGACGCTTACTCCTTGGAAGGAAAGTTATGACCAACCTAGATAGCATATTCAAAAGCAGAGACATTACTTTGCCAACAAAGGTTCGTCTAGTCAAGGCTATGGTTTTCATGTGGTCATGTATGGATATGAGAGTTGGACTGTGAAGAAGGCTGAGTGCTGAAGAATTGATGCTTTGAACTGTGGTGTTGGAGAAGACTCTTGAGAGTCCCTTGGACTGCAAGGAGATCCAACCAGTCCATTCTGAAGGAGATCAGCCCTGGGATTTCTTTGGAAGGACTGATGCTAAAGCTGAAACTCCAGTACTTTGGCCACCTCATGCGAGGAGTTGACTCATTAGAAAAGACTCTGATGCTGGGAGGGATTGGGGGCAGGAGGAGAAGGGGACGACAGAGGAAGAGATGGCTGGATGGCATCACTGACTCGATGGACGTGTCTCAGTGAACTCTGGGAATTGGTGATGGACAGGGAGGCCTGGTGTGCTGTGATTCATGCGGTTGCAAAGAGTCAGACATGACTGAGCGACTGATCTGATCTGATCTGATTACTATTGTGTTATAACTCTTATGCAAGTCATTTCATTCATCTTCTGGGGCTACATTGTCATAACTTTGCTTCTTTGCTGTCTGGTTAATTAAAGTCTTACTGTACCATCAATGCAGATCACTTTTGCCAACTGCATTATTTTGAATTTATATGAACTTGTCTAATGTGAGGCAATATATAGTCCCACTATATTGTTAAAATACTTCTTTTCATAAGTGTAATATTTATGGTTTTGTTCAACTTTTATGTTTCTCATAAAATGTGTGTTCCTTTTGGAAATAAATATTTGGTTGCTTTGATGGGCTGGCTACTCTAAATCAGGGCTTTCCTGGTAACTCAGCTGGTAAAGAATACACCTGCAAAGCAGGAAACGCCAGTTTGATCCCAAGTCAAGAAGTTTGTTCAGCACTTTCTTATGATCATAAGAACCCTTGAGATAGTTTGTTATTTTGAATGTTACGTTTGCATTGTAGAATGGCTTTTTCTAGTTTTTAATAGTTAATCAATACATGTAATTTTAAATTTAGTCTGAAACACTAAATACCAAGAGTGTTTAAATATCTGGTTTCATTCTGATAAGTTACTACAGCATGTACTAAATAATTACATCTGGCTCTGGATAGATTGGAAAAGACCCTGATGCTAGGAGAGATTGAGGGCAGGAGGAGAAGGGGATGACAGAGAATAAGATAGTTGGATGACATCACTGACTCAACGGGCATCAGTTTGAGCAAACTCTGAGAGATACTGAAGGACAGGGAAGCCTGGTGTGCTGCAGTCCATGGGGTCGCAAAGAGTCAGACACAACTGAGCAACTGAACAATTGAAGATTCACATGACTGACCTAGACATCCCAGCCTACCTGTTACCCATTGTCTGTCCAGTCTTATCTTCTACCTCGTCCCCTTCCTCCTTTTTCTTGGCTACAATGACTGCCTTTTTTTTTTTCTCAAACAAGCCAAATCCAGAGGGCTCTTGCACTTCCTATTCTCACCATCTGAGTTGCTGTTTCCTCCAATATCCACATATTTGGCTCCCTCACTCTTTTCAAGCCTTGCCTTAAAATATACCCTGATTAGAAAGACTTCCCAAAGCACCCTATATATAGTACTTGTGTCAGAATTTGCCTTCTTACCTTGTTTCATTTTGGTCCATTGCACTTATCCTCACCAGATATATTGTACATGTGCTCATATATTTGTCTCCTAGCACTAGATTGCTGAATAAAAAAAAAAAAAAAAAAAAAAGCTTGCTTCTGCATGTCTCTTCTTTAGTGCTCACACAGAACACTTCAGATACTTCTGGTCACCAAATGTAGGGGCAGTTTTTCCCACACCAAGCTGTTCTCTTTGACCCTAAAAGGTGTCCTAGAATTTAATTTTATTCTGACACTATCTACCTGGAAATAAGTTTGGATCCCATGAGTTAAGGGCTCAGATCTATAAGACTGCTGCCTCCTCCCCTCCTACATCAGACACTGGTTGTATGTTGAGGTTTTCACCTGGGCTTCTGACAACTGGCTATGGTTTGGAGGTTGCCACTGATTCCCCTACTCAGCCCTACCCCCCACCCTCCTGTGGGATCTTCATTCCTCCACCCGGGATCAAACCTGCACCCCCTGCATTGGAAGGTGGAGTCTTAAGACTGGACCACTGGGGAAGTCCCCTTTGTCAATTTTGATTAGTTTGCTGGAGCGGCTCACAGAAGTCAGGAAAATGGTTTCATTACTAGATTAGCAGTTTATTGCAAAGGATACAACTCTGGTTGTAAAGGAACAACCAGATGGAAGAGACTCACTCATAGGACATGTTATATGGGCAGGGGCGCAGGGCTTCCATGCCCTCTCTAAGCTTGCTCCTCTCCCCACCTCCATGGGTTCACCAACTTGGAAGCTCTCTAAACCCTTCTCTCTAATGCTTTGGCGATTTTTATGGAGACTCCATCACGTAGGCATGCTCAATCATTAATTCAGTTTCAAGGCCCGCTTCAGAGAAGAAGGCAGGTGTTGAATACCCTAAACTTCTAATCATGGCTTGGTCTTGGTGACAGGCCCAGCAAGAGTCACCTTGTTAGAAGAAAAGACACTATCACCCAGGAAATTCCAAAGGATTCAGGAGCTCAATGTTGGGAACCAGGGTCAAAGACCAAATATTAGAACAAAAGATGCTTCTACTATTCTTATCACTTAGGAAATTACAAGAGTTTTAAGAGCTCTGTGCCAAGAACTGTGCAGAGAGTGTGTGTGTGTGTGTGTGTGTGTGTGTGTGTGTATTACCTCACAGATGTAACCTCCTTTAAGTTAATACCTAAAACATAATATTCACTGACTTTGAATGGGGAAAAATCTATTAATAAATGGAAAATAGGAAATCTTTTTCTCCTAAATCCACTGCTCCTCTGGATTTATTTAAAGTGGTTCAATTTTGTTTTTCAGTTGCCATATCCTGGCAACATAGGAGGAATATTTAATGTCATGAATAATCTATGCAAAGATAATTGCAAATTTTTAAGTCAATAAAGCATAGAATTGGGATTGTTTAGTTTTTAATATACCATTCATGTCTTTGAAAACAAAATGATGCATTTTTGCAAAATGAAAATCTGATCAAATCTATATATCTACTCTAATACTTTGGCCACCTAATACAAAAAAGTGACTCATTGGAAAAGACCCTGATGCTGGGAAAGACTGAAAGCAGGAGGAAAAGGGGATGACAGGAGGAAAAGTTGGATGATGTCACTGACTCGATGGACATGAGTTTGAGCAAGCTCCAGGAGTTGGTGACGAACAGGGAAGCCTGGTGTGCTGCAGTCCATGGAGTCGCAAAGAGTCAGACGTGACTGAGTGACTGAACTGAACTGAGCTGAATAAAACATAAAGAAATTTAAGGTCATCATCAAAAAATTTCTTGTCAATATATATTTTGTGCAATATGGTTTTTTAAGTACTAAGTATTTTTTCTTGATGATAGCTAATGGAAGAATCCACAGAACCAAATTGCCAAGTTGGTAGAGTGGGAATGATACAGGTCAGTCAAAGCTTAACCTATTGGTATCTGGACAGGTGGCCTTTTCATTAACCCAGACTGGAACTCAAATTGAAAGTTCAAGAAATGATCACTGGAAAAAAGAGTAGAGTTGGAATAATATGTGGGTTTTAAGATACTGTTGCTCAGTTATAGTTGACCAGTAAGAGACAAGCAAAATTATAAATCTAAATCTTAGGAGTGTTTTCTGGAAATAAAAATTTTACAACTATCAGAATATATATAGTCATTGATACATAAGGATTATTACCTAGGGATTGTGTATATATCAAGATAAGAAGGTGGAAAATACTGTATCTTAATGCTTAACTCACTAACTGAATCATTTTACCTGCATTGTAATAATCTATTTTTCTTTATTTGCATTCATATTCTTCTGCTCTTTGCTATGTTTTGATGATTTCTCCCCATTTCTTCCTCAATCAGTGATGCTACTTGTTTTTATTTTATTAATTTATTCAAATAACTAGCTTTTAGTTCTAGTTAATATCTCAAAAGACTTCTTTTTTGTGCTTTCCATTTCTTTTATTTCTACTTCATTTGGATTTATTCCATTGTTATTTTTCTAGTACTGAGTTGAATGCTATAAAAAGAGGAAATTTTAAATTCTGTTTTATTTAATATAGAAATTACAAATTTTATGTTCCTTGATTCATGTTTTGGTTTTCTTAAATTCTATTTGTATGCTAAATTATGGTTGAAATCAAAGACTGAGGGCCTTTTATTAGCACTCATCAGTGAAAAGCTCTCGGTGAATAAAAGATTTTTGAAAATAGGGCAAAGTGTGTTGGTTAGCTATTGCCAAAAAAATGTTGCATAATCAACTACCCCCAAAACTGAGGGACATATAACAATCGTGATCTATTCTCATAAATTTGTGAACTCAGCTGAGTGGCTTGGTTAATCTCAGTTGGGCTTGCTCTTATGTCTAGGGTTCATCTAGAAGTTAGCTTATTTAGGCTGTGCATGGCCAGAATGGTTGAACTCTGCTCAACTAGGCATGTTCTTCTCACAGTGATGGCAAAGGTGCAAGAGAGCTAGCTCAAGAAGTCAAGAACTTTCGAAGTCTTTGGTCACATGACACCCAAAAGCATTCCATTGCAAGTCATGTGAACAAACCCACAGTCTAAGGTGAAAACCACATTTCTATTTTTTCAGACTGCAGAATCTCTTATAACAGGTCATGGATACGGAGGGAAATGAAGAACCAGAGCCTTTACTGCAGTGAATCTAAAACACTCATATATACGTGTGTGTGTGTGTGTACATACCATTTATAGCTGTATTAAGTAAATAAAACCTTGATAGTGTGAAGAAAATAAATCTAACCTATACTGACATAAAGGACATTTTGTATCAAATTTTAAAATGCTTTGAATGTTGTAACCATCCTTTTTGCTTATATCCCTGCCATCATAAATGTCTTTATTCCTCTTCTTTTTCAGAAGTCCTGTTGAAATGTGCATTGTAAGTTAATCTTATTTTCTGTGAAATAAACTGTTCCTTTCAAGCACAAGCTGGAATCAAGATTGCTGGAAGAAATATCAATAACCTCAGATATGCAGATGACACCACCCTTATGGCAGAAAGTGAAGAAGAAATAAAGAGCCTCTTGATAAAAGTGAAATAGGAGAGTGAAAAATTTGGCTTAAAGCTCAACATTCAGAAAATGAAGATCATGGCATCTGGTACCATCACTTCATGACAAATAGATGGGGAAACAGTGGCTGACTTTATTTTTCTGGACTCCAAAATCACTGCAGATGGTGATTGTAGCCATGAAATTAAAAGATGCTTACTCCTTGGAAGGAAAGTTATGACCAACCTAGATAGCATATTCAAAAGCAGAGATCTTACTTTGTCAACAAAGGTCTGTCTAGTCAAGGGTATGGTTTTTCCAGTAGTCATGTATTGATGTGAGAGTTGGACTATAAAGAAAGCTGAGTGCTGAAGAATTGATGCTTTTGAACTGTGGTGTTGGAGAAGACTCTTGAGAGTCCCCTGGACTGCAAGGAAATCCAACTAGTCCATTCTAAATGAGATCAGTCCTGGGTTTTCATTGGAAGGACTGATGTTGAAGTTGAAACTCCAATACTTTGGCCACCTGATGTGAAGAGCTGACTCATTGGAAAAGCCCCTGATGCTGGGAAAGATTGAGGGCAGGAGAAGAAGAGGATGACAGAGGATGAGATGGTTGGATGGCATCACTGACTCAATGGACATGAGTTTGGGTAGACTTCAGGAGTTGGTGATGGACAGGGAGGCCTGGCATGCTGTGTTCACAGGGTCACAAAGAGTCGGACACGACTGAGCAACTGAACTGAACTGAACTCAAAGCCACACATGTCAGTTGATAGTGAAGAAAACACCATGAAATCAGCATCTGTAATTAGATGTGGCAAGTTAGTATCTCATTGTTAGAAGGAAATATTTTAGATGCTGTTTGCAATATTAATACTGATAATTCAATTTTTGTTTCTTGGTATTTGTCAGATGTGTTTTATATGTTCAACTTTTTGAGTCATTTCATTTTAGAAGGGTGTTCATTTTTTAATAGTCTGATCAGATGTCTTTTAATCAGATAATACACGAATTTTTATTTTGATTATTCATTTATTTGGAATCCTAGCTACCTTCTAATTTTTCACTTCTCTGTTTGCCTTCTCTATTTTTTTTTTTTTTTTTTCAGATGCTTCCTCTCTTCTTTCTGGTCTTCCCAGGTGGCTCAATGGTAAAGAATCCACCTACCAATGAAGGAAATACAAGAGACTCAGGTTCGGTCCCTGTATCAGGAAGATCCTCTGGAGGAGGGCGTGGCAATCATTCCAGTATTCTCGCCTAGAGAACCCCAGGGACAGAGGAGCCTGGCTGGCTGCAGTTCGGAGGGTCACAAAGAGTCGGATGCGACTGAAGTGACTTAGCACACACACATGCTCTTCTTTCTGTTTTCTGTAGGACTGGTAATATATTCCTCTTGCTAGTTTGGAAGCTATAGATTCTGTTTCTACTCTCTTTTGACATATTCACTTGACTATAGTTTTCTCTAACTCAAATTCTTTATCTCTTGCTTCTCCAATGAGACAAGGTACTACACTGAATCTCCCTCCTGTTCCCTATCTGCCTCCATCTGGTTGGTGTATTTTTTGAATGTAATTTATCTGTATTACTTGAAGAGATTTCTCTCTTCGTCTTTGATAACCTGCATTTTAGCCATGGTGAATTTAAACATGACTTTATTTTTATTTGACCTGCTTAGCACTCCGTGTTCATGGTCTGAACACTCAAACCTTTCTAAAAATGGTTAAAACTATTAGCTAATCTGCCTGCAGTGCAGGAGACCCCAGTTCAATTCCTGGGTAGGGAAGATTCCCTGGAGAAGGGGATGGTAACACACTCCAGTATTCTTGCCTGGAGAATTTCATGGACAGAGGAGCCTGGCAAGCTATAGTCAATGGCTTTGCAAAGAGTCCGACACGACCAAGCGACTAACACTTTCACTTCTCACTTTCACTTTTCACTTGCTCTCTATTGTTTTCCTGCCATTTCCTATTTTGTTTTACAGGCCCATTTAGTATATGTTTGAGTTCTTTCAAACCATTTTCCATCACTATTAACTACGTTTTTATACTTTCAATCTCTTT
Organism: Tragelaphus eurycerus; assembly: GCA_935064755.1. Classification (NCBI taxonomy): domain Eukaryota; kingdom Metazoa; phylum Chordata; class Mammalia; order Artiodactyla; family Bovidae; genus Tragelaphus; species Tragelaphus eurycerus. Next base: position 1,852,104 of record CAKXYN010000061.1, read on the forward strand.
ATCCTGTACAGTGATTTGACAGAACATCTCAGTGTTTTTTCCTTATTCACTAATTGTCTCTATTTCTGGGTCCAGTGTAGAGATTTTCTGCCTTTTTTTAAAAAAATTTCAATTACTGTATTATGGTACTATTTTTACTTCACTATTGTTCATTTTCTCTCATTTCTCTCATTTGTTCTTATTGTATATGCTTCCTTTTTGTCCAATGGACTTATGCCTTCTTACATCTCTTTGAAGATACTCAACATATACACTTTAAATGGATTTTCGTATTGCTTGATTATTTTTTCATTTTATCAGATTGAATTCATCTCATGGCTGTCATTCCTACATTGGTTTTTCATCATGAATTTTGAGATATTGATTTCCAGGTTCATCTTGAGTGGAAGTCGGTCATGTCTTGCAGTGTGTCTTGGGATGTCTGTTACACGGTGATATTGTAAATAGTGCAAAACCAAACACCAAACTTGTGGTGTAGTCTTTGCCTTGATTTCTAGACCTAACTTACTTCCTCTTGTTTCTCTAGTGATGCAGTTTTATAAAAGCTCTAACCATCGGTTCACATAAATGGTGAGCACTCCTGTTCTGAGCTTCAGCTCATAGCAAGGCGAACTCACCAAAACTCCAAGTTCTAGGCTGTGAATTCTGGCATAGTCTCATGTTGTATGTAACACTTTTAGTTTTTATTACCAGAGCCCAAATTGTCAGCAGTCTCTACCTGTTTTCAATTTTGGAACCAGTGAATTCCACCTACTGCTTTCTGTTTCTTTTCCATGTATGAACGAGAAATTGTACATCTTGTCTTTGAGAGTGGTTTTAACTTTCCAACTTCTTTTTCATATGGGAATTGGGTATACATTTGTGAACTTAATACTGCTAATGGTATGACAAGATGAAAATGGCAGATGTATTTAATTTTTATAAAGTGATTTTTAAAAGTTTAATTTTTTAAGTTAAATTAAAAAAACTTTAAAATTTTTTAATTAAATTTTTAATTTTTTGTCCTGAATATCACAGATGGTCTTATTTAGACAAATGGTTCTGTGGTCCTTGGATAGGCAATGAAATAGAGTTTTGTGTAATTCTCTACAAAAGAAAAATAGGACAGACTACTTACTTTTTGAAATATAGTGTATATATCGTACTCAATCCAAATATTTGTCTACTGAGTTTAATAGTGTTCTATTTCATTTTATTTATTGGAGATCTGGACTTAATACATCATTCCCCGGCAAAGACTAGATGTTCTCAATGTAACTTTCAGGGAGCAGGACAAAATATGCCTTGAGAAGGCTTTGGAACCTTGTTATAAAAGATTAATGATCTTTCATTCAACAGGGTTTTTTTTGGTCTTCCTGCAAATGTTCACGTGACCGATAGCTTATCCATGTGCATTGTACATTACAAATGAACTTGTCAGAAAAGGAATTATAGATGTCCGGGAACCAGAGATAACTTAACCACAAGACCCATTTCCCATGCCCCACCCTTGGATAATGTGCAGAGTGTTCTTTCCTTAGGAAGAAAGAGTTTTCATTACTGTCAGATGATGATTATTATAGTAAGTTGGTCCCAGAATTATAGAGGTTTTACACATTTTTAAGGTTTACTTTGCTCCCTCCAGCCTCCCTGCTAGAAGTATATAAATGCAATATGAGCAATTGTCCTTAAGCTCCTAATGTGAGAACAGCATAAGTGAGGACATGTTTTCTAATGGAAAACTAAGGACCATGGTTTAGATTGTTCTCCAAAGAGGGATGAGAAGTAGAATGGTTGCAAACATACTCCACCCAGAGCAACTTGTTTTAGAATATCCCCTGTGTCTCTCAAGTTGACAGTTACATTTTACACTGCATGTAAGCCATCTTTAAACAGAAATTCAAATTGTTAAACAGCTCTCATCATTGTCCTGAATTTTTAGCAAGAAAACCATGGGGAAAATAGTTCATGAGTAAATATTAGGAGAGGCAAGATGTACCAAAACTGTGACTGAGTTAAATTAGAAGACTTTTGGGGTTCAGCAAGCCCAAACTTTAGGTGCTCATGAAAAAAGATGCTGTTGCTGCTGCTGCTAAGTTGCTGCAGTTGTGTCCAACTCTGTGCGACCCCATAGACTGCAGCCCATCAGGCTCCCCTGGCCCTGGGATTCTCCAGGCAAGAATACTGTGCCATTTCCTTCTCCATGCATGCGTGCTAAGTCGCTTAAGTCGTGTCCAACTCTGTGTGACCCCATAGATGGCAGCCCACCAGGCTCCTCTGTCGACAGAATTCTCTACACAAGGATACTGGAATGGGTTGCCATTTCCTTCTCCAAAGATGATGAGGACAGTCCAAACATGCCCACAGCTCCTCACCTATACTATTAGTCAGGGGAGTGTTGTCAGACCAGGGGACAGAGGCATCAGAAAAAGAGAGCCTGGGAATCCAGGCCTCCTAAACATAGTGACTGCTCCACAATTTCTGAAAAGCAGGGCTCAAAAGTGTTTTTGTATGTCACTTTTTTCATACAATATAAAGTATCAATTACCCATCTGAAAGATTGTGGGGAGGGAGTCAGTTGGAGATTACAGGCAGATCCTTCACTTTCTTCCCCCAGCTAATGCCAAAAGGTGCTACTAGGTCTAAACACAACCTAACCACCCCCCAAAAAAGAAAGTCGGTGTGCTTTGCCTCACAAGCTGTCCTTCAATGTCATACATTAAGTGATAAGAAAATGCCAAAAGCTTATACTGACAGATTAAACATTTCATTCAGTCTATGAAACAAGAGAAGAGAAAGATGCCCCAACTTGGAGCATCTGAAATACACTCTTTGGAAGATGAAATCAGAATAGATCAAGCCACAAGCTATGTGGGTCACCATGAGTGCAAATGAGCAGATGTAGGGTGTCCTAGTCCTAAACTGCTGTTAGGTAAGGTTAGCCTGAAAAGCAATAGATCAATTTCATAAATATTCAAATGTACCAAGAGCAACCAAAAATATGAGAGGAGAAATAATGAATAGACTTTCTTTGGGGATAAGAAGAGGATTATATTGTTTAAATTGGAATTAGAAGAAAATTGAAGTGTTCTCCTGCCCTAAATGGGAAAGATTTCAAAATACATTTTGTGACTCAAAAATAAAGATTTTTACATTAGATGTGAAATGACTTTGAAATAACCAGTGAATTTTCTAATAAATATAGATTTTAAACAATCAGCACTCATGACTGCTTATATGAAATTTTTGTCTGAAATAATTCTTTAAATGATACAGTTTTAACAAATTTATTGTACATTGCCAAATAAATTTGCAATGAAAAATAAAGTCCAAACTCTCCTTACAACAAAAAACAAAGTGTGCCAAATGCGCAGCTACGAGTATCCACAGAAGCTCATAGTTTTGTCATTCATAAATACATTTGAAAATGAATATGAAATAACTAGTAAGATTAGACTCTGTTAACTGGAAATTTGATGGGCTTATTTTAATGGGCCAGGATGCCGATTTGTCAAAGAACAGTACTGAAATCTTTTAAACAACTGTCTTTCACTAAATATAATTTTCCAAGTTTAATTATTACCCTTTTCTCCTTTTTGAGGGTCTGCTATGACCAAGACACTGTATATACAGGAGTACAGTATCGAGATTAAAAGCTCTGTAGACAGACCTGCTTGTGACCTGCAGCAAGTTATTTAACCTCTCTGTGCTTCATTTTCTTGTACATAAAATGAGGATAATAATACTTATTTCAAGGACTGGTCAATATTAAAAATTTTAATATGCTTAAAATATACATGTTTCCTGGCACATATATAAGTATTAAATAAGCAAGAACTAGAGGAGCCTGGTAGGCTGCTGTCTATGGGGTCGCTAAGAGTCGGACACGAATGAGCGACTTCACTTTTCACTTTCATGCATTGGAGAAGGAAATAGCAATCGACTCCAGTGTTCTTGCCTGGAGAATCCCAGGGATGGGGGAGCTTGGTGGGCTGCCGTCTATGGGGTCGCACAGAGTCGGACAAGACTGAAGCGACTTAGCAGCAGCAGCAGCAGCAGCATGGAGATATTTGCATTTTACCTTCAAGGGGTTATTTTAGATTTTTAATGAATATTTCTGTGTATACTATTTATTACAAGATTCTCATAAAATATCCATTGTTAACCTGATTTTTTATTATGAGAAGAAAGGAACAGAGGTTGTTTGAGGCCACTCATCTAATAAGAACCAAATGTAGAAGCAGAGTTCAGGTCCCCTGGGTCTTGATCCAAGATGCAACTCCCTGTCCCTTGAAAACTGAGTTTTAATGACGTCTGTGGATAAGTCACGAACACACACAAATACACACAATGAGAGAGAACTCGGGATATGCAAGGAGAATAATCTCACTAATAATGAATTTCAGGGAAGAGAAGTAGTTACATAAACATGACGGAAGATGTGGACAGAACACAAGGAGGAGGCAGTTGTTAACCCAAAGGAGTACACCAGCTGGTTTCGATTGATTCCTCAGTATATTGAGTACTGTGTCCATCCATGGCTCAGGAAGAAACCTAAGCCCCACATCTGTGCTTAGGGAATCCTGTGTCTATGTTAAGGGGATCCTAGAAGGCCTTCCCAGAGTGGCCAGTACTGTGCTCTGGGAGCCGCAGACCCCGATGTCCACTGGCCAAAGGCAAAACAGTGACTGTTGGTAATGAAATACTTTGTAACCTCTTATCTTGTTTTAGTTCTCAAGATAGAAACAGATATAGAAACAAATCAAGGACACCATAAACAGAATGTAAATTGGCCTTTGTAGTCTTGCCCTCTGGTGTAATTAGCAGATGTCTGGTCATAATGCAGACCAGTGCAGTAAAAATCTATTTACATAATGAAATATGCTATTTCCACATTCTCTGGAAAGTGCTTCTTCAAGTTCCTGTTTTACTCTTGTTGAGATGACTTGGAAAGGGGATGTTTTACCATGGGGATTCCCAGCATGGAATTGCTGGATCTGCGGCCTTCAAATTACAAAGGAATATTTAAAAGATATTAACAAATGAAATCGAAATGTATTAATAATATGTCATTATTAATGTGTAATTAATAATCCTAAAGGACTCTTTCCTTAGATCTATAATCATAAAGACCTGTGGATAAAACTAGCATGCATAAAAAAATTAACTTTAATACACAATAAATACAGCATCTTGAGGTATATAGAAGAGAGATAAAAAGACTTTAAAATTAAAATGTTGGGACTTCCCTGATGGCCCAGTGGCTAAAGCAGCGTGCTCCTAGTGCTGGGGGCCCAGGCTTGATCCCTGGTGAGGGAACTAGAGCCCACATGCAGCAACAAAGATCAAAGATCCTGCATGCCTCAGCTAAGATCCAGTGCAGCCAAATAAATAAAATTTAAAAAAAATTTTAAAAAAAAATTAAAACGCTGGGAATCTTTTCTTAGTTGGTAGACAATAAAGGCAGGTCATTTTCATATGAAAGAGAAAAAGAGATGAAGGTATAAAGGAGGAAACACCAGGAGTATAAATTTGGTAAGTATTGTAAGAAAGACTTATCAAGGTCTGGAAGGCAATATTTCAATGCAACTTGGAAGTGAAAGAGAGAGATGCTAAAATTTGTTTGGCCACCATGTCTTCTCTCACTTCATATGCAAAAGTACACTTCATTGAAAAAGGTGGAAAAGATTTCTAGCAGGTGTTTGATAGGATCTCTTTACAATAAAAATTGTTCAGAAGTAGAAGGCAAATTCATCTGTAAGTGGGCAACTTGCCAATTAGTGGCAAGTTTATAAGCAAATTTAACTATCCATAAAAGAGTAAAATTTAAAGTGTAATATATTATAGCTAAGAATAGAAAACCAATAATTAAAAAAATCTACACTATGCTGAGATTATTACAGCCCTGGTGGTACACTATCAAGCGTAAAAGTTGTACTCATGCTCAGTGTTGTTTAGAGTATGATTAAAAAAAAAAAAATCTCCAGGCAGATTTCTTTTAAAGCTTTGTTGTGGTTTTTCAGTTGCTCAGTCATGTCTGACTCTTTGCGACCCCATGGACTGCAAGCATGCCAGGCTGCCCTGTCCTTCACCAACTCCTGGGAATTATTCAAACTCATGTCCATTGAGTCAGTGATGCCATCCAACCATCTCATCCTCTGTCGTCCCCTTCTTCTCCTACCTTCAATCTTTCCTAGCATCAGAGTCTTTTCCAATGACTCAGCTCTTCCCATCAGGTGGCCAAAGTATTGGAGTTTCAGCTTCAGCATCAGTCCTTCCAATGAATATTCAGGATTGATCTCCTTTAGTATTGACTGGTTTGATCTTCTTGCAGTCTAAGGGACTCTCAAGACTCTTCTCCATCACCACAGTTCAAAAGCATCAATTCTTTGGTGTTCAGCCTTCTTTATGGTCCAACTCGCACATCCATACATGACTACTGGAAAAACCATGGCTTTGACTATATGGACCTTTGTCAGCAAAGTTATGTCTCTGTTTTTAAAACAGATTGCTCATTTTATAGAAAAACAGTTCTGACTCAAACTGACCCCAGTAAAATTAAAAGTTAAAGAGACCAGATGCCATAGAATAAAATGGAAAGTAGATTTAAAAAAGTATAAGAACTTGATGACTTCACAGCATACTTAATTTTCAGAAGTACAGTTTAAAAATCATATTATCTCAATGTTCCACAATTATTTTATTCAGGGATAAAGAGGCAAAACTTTTAAGTTTATTTTTGAAGTTGGTAAGACATCTTTTCCCCAAAAACTTGACAGATTTCACCAAAAAGAGAAAACTCCAGACCAGTTCCACCTATTAATAGTTAAGTAAAAAGAAATGCAAAAAAGCAAAATGGCTATCTGGGAAGGCCTTACAAATAGCTGTGAAAAAAAGAGAAGCGAAAAAGCAAAGGAGAAAAGGAAAGATATAAACATCTGAATCAGATAAGATCAGATCAGATCAGTCGCTCAGTCATGTCCGAATCTTTGCGACCCCATGAACCACAGCACGCCAGGCCTCCCTGTCCATCACCAACTCCTGGAGGTCACTCAGACTCACATCCATCAAGTCAGTGATGCCATCCAGCCATCTCATCCTCTGTCGTCCCCTTCTCCTCCTGCCCCCAATCCCTCCCAGCATCAGAGTCTTCTCCAATGAGTCAACTCTTCGCATGAGGTGGCTAAAATACTGGAGTTTCAGCTTTAGCATCATTCCTTCCAAAGAAATTCCAGGGCTGATCTCCCTCAGAATGGACCGGTTGGATTTCCTTGCAGTCCAAGGGACTCTCAAGAGTCTTCTCCAACACCACAGTTCAAAAGCACCAATTCTTCGGCACTCAGACTTCTTCACAGTCCAGCTCTCACATCCATACATGACCACAGGAAAGACCATAGCCTTGACTAGACGAACCTTTGTTGGCAAAGTAATGTCTCTGCTTTTGAATATGCTATCTAGGTTGGTCATAACTTTCCGTCCAAGGAGTAAGCATCGTTTAATTTCATGGCTGCAGTCACCATCTGCAGTGATTTTGGAGCCCCCCAAAATAAAGTCTGACACTGTTTCCACTGTTTCCCCATCTATTTCCCATGTAGTGATGGGACCGGATGCCATGATCTTCGTTTTCTGAATGTTGAGCTTTAAGCCAACCTTTTCACTCTCCACTTTCACTCTCATCAAGAGGCTTTTTAGCCCCTCTTCACTTTCTGCCATAAGGGTAGTATCATCTGCATATCTGAGGTTATTGATATTTCTCCCAACAATCTTGATTCCAACTTGTGTTTCTTCCAGTCCAGCATTTCTCATGATGTACTCTGCATATAAGTTAAATAAACAGGGTGACAATATACAGCCTTGACGTACTCCTTTTCCTATTTGGAACCAGTCTGTTGTTCCATGACCAGTTCTAACTGTTGATTCCTGACCTGCATACAGATTTCTCAAGAGGCAGATCAGGTGGTCTGGTATTCCCATTTCCTTCAGAATTTTCCACAGTTTATTGTGATCTACACAGTCAAAGGCTTTGGCATAGTCAATAAAGCAGAAATAGATGTTTTTCTGGAACTCTCTTGCTTTTTCCATGATCCAGCGGATGTTGGCCATTTGATCTCTGGTTCCTCTGCCTTTTCTAAAACCAGCTTGAACATCAGGAAGTTCCCGGTTCACATATTGCTGAAGCCTGGCTTGGAGAATTTTGAGCATTACTTTACTAGCGTGTGAGATGAGTGCAATTGTGCGGTAGTTTGAATATTCTTTGGCATTGCCTTTCTTTGGGATTGGGATGAAAAATGACCTTTTCCAATCTTGTGGCCACTGCTGAGTTTTCCAAATTTGCTGGCATCTTGAGTGTAGCACTTTCACAGCATCATCTTTCACGATTTGGAATAGCTCCACTGGAATTCCATCACCTCCACTAGCTTTGTTCGTAGTGATGCTTTCTAAGGCCCACTTGACTTCACATTCCAGGATGTCTGGCTCTAGGTCAGTGATGGCACCATCATGATTATCTGGATCGTGAAGCTCTTTTTTGTACAGTTCTTCTGTGTATTCTTGCCACCTCTTCTTAATATCTTCGGCTTCTGTTAGGTCCATACCATTTCTGTCCTTTATCGAGCCCATCTTTGCATGAAATGTTCCTTTGGTATCTCTGATTTTAATCCTTCCCGCGACCGGGGCACTGGGAGCACCCCGCCTGCTGCGTGGCGCACTGGGAGCGCGGCGAAAGGAGCTACCCCACGACCGAGATCAGGAAGGGCGGCGGTGAGGAGATTCCCCTCCTCCGAGGTCAGGAAGGGCGGCGGTGAGGAGACACCCCTCGTCCAAAGTAAGGTGCGATGGCTGTGCTTTGCTGGAGCAGCCGGGAAGGGATACCCCACGCCCAAGGTAAGAGAGGCCCAAGTGGGAAGGTGGGTCTTGCAGGAGGGCATCAGAGGGCAAATACACTGAAACCATACTCACAGAAAACTAGTCAATCTAATCACACCAGGACCACACCCTTGTCTAACTCAATGAAATTAAGCCATGCCTGTGTGGCACCCAGGATGGGCAGGTTATGGTGGAGATATCTGACAGAGTGTGGTCCGCTGGAGAAGGGAATGGCAAACCACTTCAGTATTCTTGCCTTGAGAACCCCATGAACAGTATGAAAAGGCAAAATGATAGGATACTGAAAGAGAAACTCCCCAGGTCAGTAGGGGCCCAATATGTTACTGGAGATCAGTGGAGAAGTAACTCCAGAAAGAATGAAGGGAGGGAGCCAAAGCAAAAAGAATACCCAGCTGTGGATATGTCTGGTGATAGAAGCAAAGTCCGATGCTGTAAAGAGCAATATTGCATAGGAACCTGGAATGTCAGGTCCATGAATCAAGGCAAATTGGAAGTGGTCAAACAAGAGATGGCAAGAGTGAATGTCAACATTCTAGGAATTAGCGAACTCAAATGGACTGGAATGGGTGAATTTAACTCAGATGACCATTATATCTACTACTGCGGGCAGGATTCCCCCAGAAGAAATGGAGTGGCCATCATGGTCAACAAAAGAGTCCGAAATGCAGTACTTGGAAGCAATCTCAAAAAGACAGAATGATCTCTGTTCGTTTCCAAGGCAAACCATTCAATGTCACAGTAATCCAAGTCTATGCCCCATCCAGTAACACTGAAGAAGCTGAAGTTGAACGGTTCTATGAAGACCTACAAGACCTTTTAGAACTAACACCCCAAAAAGATGTCCTTTTCATTATAGGGGACTGGAATGCAAAAGTAGGAAGTCAAGAAACACCTGGAGTAACAGGCAAATTGGCCTTGGAATACGGAATGAAGCAGGGCAAAGACTAATAGAGTTTTGCCAAGAAAATGCACTGGTCATAGCAAATACCCTCTTCCAACAACACAAGAGAAGACTCTATACATGAACATCACCAGATGGTCAACACTGAAATCAGATCGATTATATTCTTTGCAGCCGAAGATGGAGAAGCTCTATACAATCAGCAAAAACAAGACCAGGAGCTGACTGTGGCTCAGACCATGAACTCCTTATTGCCAAATTCAGACTGAAATTGAAGAAAGTAGGGAAAACCACTAGACCATTCAGGTATGACCTAAATCAAATCCCTTATGATTATACAGTGGAAGTGAGAAATAGATTTAAGGGCCTAGATCTGATAGATAGAGTGCCTGATGAACTATGGAATGAGGTTCGTGACATTGTACAGGAGACAGGGATCAAGACCATCCCCATGGAAAAGAAATGCAAAAACGCAAAATGGCTGTCTGGGGAGGCCGTACAAATAGCTGTGAAAAGAAGAGTAGCGAAAAGCAAAGGAGAAAAAGAAAGATATAAACATCTGAATGCAGAGTTCCAAAGAATAGCAAGAAGAGATAAGAAAGCCTTCTTCAGTGATCAGTGCAAAGAAATAGAGGAAAACAACAGAATGGGAAAGACTAGGGATCTCTTCAAGAAAATCAGAGATACCAAAGGAACATTTCATGCAAAGATGGGCACGATAAAGGACAGAAATGGTATGGACCTAACAGAAGCCGAAGATATTAAGAAGAGGTGGCAAGAATACACAGAAGAACTGTACAAAAAAGAGCTTCACGATCCAGATAATCATGATGGTGCCATCACTGACCTAGAGCCAGACATCCTGGAATGTGAAGTCAAGTGGGCCTTAGAAAGCATCACTACGAACAAAGCTAGTGGAGGTGATGGAATTCCAGTGGAGCTATTCCAAATCGTGAAAGATGATGCTGTGAAAGTGCTACACTCAAGATGCCAGCAAATTTGGAAAACTCAGCAGTGGCCACAAGATTGGAAAAGGTCATTTTTCATCCCAATCCCAAAGAAAGGCAATGCCAAAGAATGTTCAAACTACCGCACAATTGCACTCATCTCACACGCTAGTAAAGTAATGCTCAAAATTCTCCAAGCCAGGCTTCAGCAATATGTGAACCGGGAACTTCCTGATGTTCAAGCTGGTTTTAGAAAAGGCAGAGGAACCAGAGATCAAATGGCCAACATCTGCTGGATCATGGAAAAAGCAAGAGAGTTCCAGAAAAACATCTATTTCTGCTTTATTGACTATGCCAAAGCCTTTGACTGTGTAGATCACAATAAACTGTGGAGAATTCTGAAAGAGATGAGAATATCAGATCACCTGATCTGCCTCTTGAGAAATCTGTATGCAGGTCAGGAATCAACAGTTAGAACTGGTCATGGAACAACAGACTGGTTCCAAATAGGAAAAGGAGTACGTCAAGGCTGTATATTGTCACCCTGTTTATTTAATTAATATGCAGAGTACATCATGAGAAACTCTGGACTGGAAGAAACACAAGCTGGAATCAAGATTGCTGGGAGAAGTATCAACAACCTCAGATATGCAGATGATACTATCCTTATGGCAGAAAGTGAAGAGGAACTAAAAGCCTCTTGATGAAAGTGAAAGTGGAGAATGAAAAGGTTGGTTTAAAGCTCAACATTCAGAAAACGAAGATCATGGCATTTGGTCCCATCACTACATGGGAAATAGATGGGGAAACAATGGAAACAGTGTCAGACTTTATTTTGGGGGCTCCAAAATCACTGCAGATGGTGACTGCAGCCATGAAATTAAAAGACGCTTACTCCTTGGACGGAAAGTTATGACCAACCTAGATAGCATATTCAAAAGCAGAGACATTACTTTGCCAACAAAGGTTCACCTAGTCAAGGCTATGGTCTTTCCTGTGGTCATGTATGGATGTGAGAGCTGGACTGTGAAAAAGGCTGAGTGCTGAAGAATTGATGCTTTTGAACTGTGGTGTTGGAGAAGACTCTTGAGAGTCCCTTGGACTGCAAGGAGATCCAACCAGTCCATTCTGAGGGAGATCAGCCCTGGGATTTCTTTGGAAGGAATGATGCTAAAGCTGAAACTCCGGTATTTTAGCCACCTCATGCGAAGAGTTGACTCATTGGAGAACATTCTGATGCTGGGAGGGATTGGGGGCAAGAGGAGAAGGGGACAACAGAGGATGAGATGTCTGGATGGCATCACTGACTCGATGGATGTGAGTCTGAGTGACCTCCGAGAGTTGGTGATGGACAGGGAGGCCTGGCGTGCTGCGGTTCATGGGGTCGCAAAGAGTCGTACACGACTGAGCGACTGATCTGATCTGATCTGAAAAATCTTAAGATGAATTACTAGCAAATAGAATTCAGCAATGTTTAAAAATTCTCACCAAGTAAGAGTTATTTTAGGAATTAAAGAGTGGTTAAATATTTGAAAATCCATGGATAAGATATAACACCTTAACAGAGTGATGATTTAAAAAAAAATCTTATGGGCTTGTCTATTCTTCATATAGGTAAGAAAGGCATTGGATAAAATTCAACATCTATCAGTCCTAAAGGAAATCAGAAGTGAATGTACATTGGAAGGACTGAAGCTGAAGCTGAAGCTCCAAAACTTTGGCCATCTGATGCTAAGAGCTGACTTATTGGAAAAAACCTTGAGGCTGGAAAGATTGAAGGCAGGAGGATATGGGGGTGACAGAAGATGAGATATTGGAGGAGATCATCTACTCAATGGACATGAATTTGAGCAAACTCTGGGAGATAGTGAAGGACAGGAAACTCTGGCGTGCCACAGCATCACAAAGAACTGGACACTACTGAGTGATTGAACAACAGCATCATGATGTTGAAGCTGAAAGTCCAATACTTTGGCCACCTGATATGAAGAGCTGACTCTTTTCAAAAGCCCCTGATACTGGGAAAGATTGAGGGCAGGAGGAGACGGGGATGACACAGAATGAGATGGCATCACTGACTCAGTGGACATGTTTGGGTAAACTTTGGGAGTTGGTGATGGACAGGGAGGCCTGGCATGCTGTGGTTCATGGGGTCTCAAAGAGTCGGACACAACTGAGTGACTGAACTGAACTGATGGCCATGAATATGAAAAGCTTTTGTTGAGTTGGGCTGGGTTATGTGCACTCTTCAGTACCACATAAACATTTTAAAAATTGAGTGAAAGGATTACATGGATTAAATAATGGAAGACAATATTAAAGAAAATTGTTTTCAATATTAAAAAACAGGGAAACAAGTCCAAAAGATCTTTTAAAGTTCAAGTACACTGGGGACCAGGCAGGCCTGGAGAGGAAGACAAACCCCAAGAGAATTTGAAGTGACCAGTAGGGCTAGAGGGCCTTCACAGAGCTCGTCCTAAAAAGGGAGTCTATACTGAGAGAAAGGGAACAAGGGGTGTCCTCTGCCACCTGAACTTCCAACTTCCAAACTTTTTCTTTTTTTCTCCAGTTTTTGATAGTTTGGATGTCTCTTGAACGATGAAATTAAAAGACACTTACTCCTTGGAAGGAAAGTTATGACCAACCTAGACAGCATATTAAAAAGCAGAGACATTACTTTGTCAACAAAGGTCCTTCTAGTCAAAGGTATGGTTTTTCCAGTAGTCATGTGTGGATGTGAGAGTTGGACTATAAAGAAAGCTGAGCGCCAAAGAATTGATGCTTTTGAACTGTGGTGATTTTTGACTTACTGTTTTTTGCAAGGATCAGTTTAAGAAATATAAAGAAATCCATACATTATTAAATGTAATACTCTGTCAATAAGATCCAGGTTTTCCTCCTCTACTTCACTTAAATTTTCCCCCAATACCTCTGCTGTGATTTACACGTGACTCATTTGCATGATGTGTTCCCTTGGTATCTCTACTTTTCTTGAAGAGGTCTCTAGTCTTTCCCTTTCTGTTGTTTTCCTCTATTTCCTTGCATTGATCACTGAGGAAGGCTTTCTTATCTCTCCTTGCTATTCTTTGGAACTCTGCATTCAGGTGATTGTATCTTCTCTTTTCTCCTTTTATTTTCACTTCTCTTCTTTTCTCATGTATTTGTAAGGCCTCCTCAGACAGCCTTTTTGCTTTTTTGCGTTTCTTTTCCATGGGGATGGTCTTGATCCCTGTCTCCTGTACAACGTCACGAACATCCATCCATAGTTCATCCATCATTCTGTCTATCAGATCTAGTCCCTTAAATCTATACTCACTTCCACTGTATAATCATAAGGGATTTGATTAAGGTCATACCTGAATGGTCTAGTGGTTTTCCCTACTTTCTTCAATTTCAGTCTGAATTTGGCAATAAGGAGTTCATGATCTGAGCCATAGTCAGCACCCGGTCTTGTTTTTGTTGACTGTATAGAGCTTCTCCATCTTTGGCTGCAAAGAATATAATCAATCTGATTTTGGTGTTGACCATCTGGTGATGTCCATGTGTAGAGTCTTCTCTTGTGTTGTTGGAAGAGGGTGTTTGCTATGACCAGTGCATTCTCTTGGCAAAACTCTATTAGCCTTTGCCCTGCTTCATTCTGTATTCCAAGGCCAAATTTGCCTGGTACTTCAGGTGTTTCTTGACTTCCTACTTTTGCATTCCAGTCCCCTATAATGAAAAGGACATCTTTTTTGGTGTTAGTTCTAAAAGGTCTTGGAGGTCTTCATAGAACCATTCAACTTCAGCTTCTTCCGCATTACTGGTTGCGACATATGCTTGGATTACCATGATATTGAATGGTTTGCCTGGGAAATGAACAGAGATCATTCTGTTGTTTTTGAGACTGCATCCAAGTACTGCATTTCAGACTCTTTTGTTGACCATGATGTCTACTCCATTTCTTCTAAGGGATTCCCTGCCCACAGTAGTAGATATAGTGGTCATCTGAGTTAAATTCACCCATTCCAGTCCATTTTAGTTCGCTGATTCTTAGAATATCGACGTTCACTCTTGCCATCACCTGTTTGACCACTTCTAATTTAACATTCCAGGTTCCTATGCAATATTGCTTTTTATGCATCGGACCTTGCTTCTATCACTAGTCACACCCACAACTGGCTATTGTTTTTGCTTTGGCTCCATGTCCTCATTCTTTCTGGAGTTATTTCTCCACTGATCTCCAGTAGCATATTGGGCACTTACTTACTGACCTGGGGGGTTCTTCTTTCAGTATTCTATCATTTTGCCTTTTCATAGTGTTCATGGGGTTCTCAAGGCAAGAATACCGAAGTGGTTTACCATTCCCTTCTCTAGTGGACCACATTCCATCAGACCTCTCCACCATGACCTGTCCATCTTAGGTGGCCCCACAAGGCATGGATTACTTTTATTGAGTTAGACAAGGTTGTGGTCCGTGTGATCAGATCTGCTAGTTTTCTATGATTATTGTTTCCGTGTGTCTGCCCTTTGATGCCCTCTCATAATACCTACTGTCTTACTTGGGTTTCTCTTACCTTGGGCGTGGGGTAGCTCCTCCCGGCTGGCCATCACAGCTGCCAAGGTCAGTTTTCATTTCAATCCTAAAAAAAGGCAATGCCAAAGAATGCTCAAACTACTGCACAATTGCACTCATCTCACACATTAGTAAAGTAATGCTCAAAATTCTCCAAGCCAGGCTTCAGCAATATGTGAACCAGGAACTTTCAGATATTCAAGCTGGTTTTGAAAAAGGCAAAGGACCAGAGATCAAATTGCCAACATCCACTGGATCATAGAAAAAGCAAGAGAGTTCCAGAAAAAAACATCTATTTCTGCTTTCTTGACTATGCCAAAGCCTTTGACTGTGTGGATCACAATAAACTGTGGAAAGTTCTGAAAGAGATGGTAATACCAGACCACCTAACCTGCCTCTTGAGAAACATAGATGCAGGTCAGGAAGCAACAGTTAGAACTGGACATGAAACAACAGACTGGTTCCAAATAGGAAAAGGAGTATATCAAGGCTGTATATTGTCACCCTGCTTGTTTAACTTATATGCAGAGTACATCATGAGAAACGCTGGACTGGAAGAAACACAAGCTGGAATCAAGATTGCCAGGAGAAATATCAATTACCTCAGATATGCAGATGACACCACCCTTATGGCAGAAAGTAAAGACGAGCTAAAAATCCTCTTGATGAAAGTGAAAGAGGATAGTGAAAAAGTTGGCTTAAAGCTCAACATTCAGAAAACGAAGTTCACGGCATCTGGTCCTATCACTTCATGGGAAATAGATGGGGAAACAGTGTAAACAGTGTTTGACTTTATTTTTTGGGGGGGGCCCTTCAAAATCACTGCAGATGGTGACTGCAGCCATGAAATTAAAAGACACTTACTCCTTGAAATGAAATTTATGACCAACCTGGACAGCATATTAAAAAGCAGAGACATTACTTTGTCAACAAAGGTCCATATAGTCAAGGCTATGGTTTTTCCAGTGGTCATGTATGGATGTGAGAGTTGGACTGTAAAGAAAAGCTGAGTGCCGAAGAATTGATGCTTTTGAACTGTGGTGTTGGAGATGACTCTTGAGAGTCCCTTGGACTGCAAAGAGATCCAACCAGTCCATCCTAAAGAAGATCAGTCCTGGATGCTCATTGGAAGGACTGATGTTGAAGCTGAAACTCCAAGACTTTGGTCAGCTGATACAAAGAGCTGAGTCATTTGAAAAGACCCTGATGCTGGGAGGGATTTGGGGCAGGAGGAGAAGGGGATGACAGAGGATGAGATGGCTGGATTCTATCACCGAGTCGATGGACATGAGTTTGGTAAACTCTGGGGGTTGGTGATGGACAGGGAGGCCTGACATGCTGCGATTCATGGGGTCTCAAAGAGTCGGACACGACTGAGCAACTGAACTGAACTGACACATGTATCTGAAACACTTGTCTTCCTGAAATCCTTTTAATAATTGCAATTTCTTGTCAATAATTTTAAAATAAGTCAGTTTTATTTATTTTCTCATGAGTAACTGTGCAAGTATTTTGAGTATTTGCAAGTGGTATATAAGGAAAATATTTTGTAAGTATATTTCAATGTCACAGAGAACAGAAAGTTAAGGGCAGCAAAGATGTTGGTAATTTTGCATCAGAATGTATGCTGTTTGTCACGATTGCATAAATACCTATAATCCACTACTTCATTTTCCTAGTCTCTTTTGGGCAAACATACAGAGAAATGAGGGTGAATATTCCTCTGAATAAAAAAACTTGGGATGGTCTTTCCCTTTAGTTGAGAGAAAGACAAGCAAACTACACATGCAAAAAATGAAAAGTCTGCAGCACAGACATCTCATCTGTGAGCATTGAATGGATACAGAGACCATGGCAATGGATGGTGCATTTCCTGCAAGTGGGTACACCTATGTCTGTTTCAGCCACAGCCATGTCCCTAACTCCTAGCACTGTGCCTGGTCCATGTTGGATTAGTGATATTGGATGATCGAATGAATGACTGTTACTGACTTGACTAAATCGAGAACCATCTCCTGCTAAGTATTCTTCCCGTGCCACATTGAAAGTCACATAATACGCCTTCTTTGCAGAGGAATGGTTTTTCTCAGTCAATGCTAAATAAGTAACAGAAACTAACTACAAAGAAACTCCCGTTCAAGTTAGAATGAACGTCACCAAGGTCATTTGACTCAGCCATGCCACAGTTAGGAGTTAGACAAGAGGTTTCCATTTTGAGGAAGCAAATCAATTCAGAGTTAAAGAAAATGTCTAGGTAACAAGTTCAAAACTTGTCACCAAAAACTGAACATCATCTGAAAATCATAAGCTTTTAAAATAAATAGAAGGACAGGGAGGTAAACGTTTCTAATTAGATTCTCTTATCTAAAATCTTTCGCTTTCCGTAATGGCCTGATGCTCACAGGCATAAGATCAACATGAGGTGAATGATAAGATACACAGGGCTGTGGAATTTGTAATACAGCCTACTCGGGAAGACGTTATATGTCCAGTGCATGGCCCATAGGCAGGGGTGTTGACGTCAACCTGTAACAAACATGACAAATGTCAGAGCTACCCTGATATTATCGTTACTGCTTACTGGAAAAGCTGGCTGAACATCAGCCTGGAACCCAATTCCCACAGATCCTCTGAATACAAAAACTTGGCATGTTCTTTCCCTTTAGTTGAGAAAAAGAAAAGCAAACTCCATATGCAAAAAATCAGAAGTCTGCAACATCAAATTGCCAAAGAATTTGATGAATCCAGGCAAGTTTATAATTTTTGCTTTGGCTGAAAAATATTTCTTTCACTTGGCAGTCTAAATAACTTCAGAGTATTTGAGGGTGGGCTGTTACTTCCCATGCCTAAAAAATACTGTTAAGGCTTTTAAAAAACATCCATATTGAAATACAATATAATCCACATGGCTTTTTCAGAGTTGTGCAACCATGACCATAATCAACTTGAGAACACTTACATCATCCTAAGAAGAAACCCCTCATCCCTGATCCATCACCTTCCAATATTCTTACCCCAGCTCTAGGCAAGCACTAATGATTCCCTTTCCCTGCTCTGAGGCTTTTCTTTTCTTTTCTTCTTTTGCATGTTAGCTTATTTTAGTGAAGTTTAACTCTCCTAAAGTGTGAAACCTTGGGCATCTGAGAGAGCCATGAACGTGTACCCAGTTATCTGGGATGACAGCATCTTTAGTAGGGTTCTCTTTGAATGTCTCCTTTCCTGATGATTTGGCTTCATTTGGTATCATACGGACCTGTTAGGCACACTAATTACCAGCTGATTACTCTATTGTTTTGCACAGTGCCCCAAGGCATAAACAGCTCTGTAGTCTGATTTAATCAAATCCAGACAGGAGTACTTCTTTTTGAGCATGGTCTTTATCTTTTGTACTCAGGAGGGTACTTCTTAGTTATCTCTTTCTCTTTTTCTCTCCGGTGAACTAGCTGGCCTGTAGTTCAGCTTTTTACTTTTAATTACGAAGAGCTGTTGTTTTTAAGAACACAGGCTTGAACTTCATCAAACTTTATTTTGAATCATGACTTCATTATTTCCTTTGGGAAAAGCTTCAGAGGTCTCTTTATAAACTGCTTCTCAAACTGGATAAAATCTCTGAGTCCTCTTCTAGGAGGAGCTGGAGCACTTAGCCTCTGGCCCTCTGGGGCTTCCCATGCAGCTCTAGTGGTAAAGAACCTGCCTGCCAATGCAGGAGACAGACAGAAGAGACCTGGGTTCAATCCCTGGGTTGAGAAGATCCCCTGGAGGAGGGCATGGCAACCCACTCTAGTATTCTTGCCTGGAGAATCCCATGGACAGAGAAAACTGGAGGGCTACCATCCATAAGGTCACAAAAAGTCGAACACAACTGAAGTAACTTAGCACCTCTGTCTTTTGGCCTGAATCTCCTGGGGTGGAACTTCTGTTCTGTGGTTGAATTGATGTCAGGGTGGTAGGACCCCATTGAGCAAACTCCGGGGGACAGCGGAGGACAGAGGATCCTTGTGAGCTGCCGTCCATGGAGTCATAAAAAGTTGGAATGACTTAACAACTCAACAACAACATTCCTGCCAGCCATGGCTGGAGTAGACCTTCCAGGATTTAAGTGAAGCTGGGTGAACCTCTCAGCAACACTGACCTCTAGTAATACATGGAATTTATCCTCTTCAACTTGGAGTTGGGGGGGGGGGGGCATGAGAAATTCTGCAGTCTTGCCTCTCTCAGTGAAATATGGTAGCCCTTGACTGGAAGCTGAAGGGAGGGAGAACCCATTTCTTGGCTGTATTTACCTGGTTTGAAGTTTTTGTCAGGCTGAGCTGGGGAGTGGAGATGGAGAGACCAGGCCATGGCTCAAATGTACAGACTCTCGTCTCTGAGTTTTAGTAGCTTTTCTGGAACAAATATTTCTTCATTTGCTATATGCCATTAGGACAATTTCCAGAAACTGAGTTTTATTGTTTGTTTGTTTTTGATCTTAAAAATACTGTTCACTGCTTTTGCTTGTTTCACTGAAGAGAGGGTTAACAGATTTCCTACTGCTGTCCATCTTGGAGGATTTCTGATTGCTTTTGAGTCTTTTTCATGAGATTCTTTTCTTTATTGTTTGGATTCTACTGTTGTTGGAAAACAACAGCAAGAAAACTTAGTGTTTCTTTGAAATCCTTCAATTTATTCTATCATTCTATTTTATAGATAAAAAAAATACTATTAAAAGATTTTTTGTGGATAGATAATTAAATTAAGGACAAAGCTAGCATAAATAACAATTCTTACTGTATTAACTCTAAAATCTTTTGGTACATTTAAAGCTATTTTAAAGATTCTAAGCCATATCACTTCCTATACAAAAAGATAAATTTTATTTCTGTAGCTTTAGTATCAAAGTTGGAAGAAAAATATCATAGCTCTCTGTTGTCCCCATCTCCTACACAGTTCAAAGTATGAAGTTGTGGATGGGATTAGTATATTATTAGCATCTTGAAGAGATATTAAAGCTTTCATTAGCTTTTCATGTAAAATAATTATATTAACTAATTTTACCCCTCAGGGTATTGCTGTAAAGATTAAGTTAAATACCAGTTCATATACGAAAGGTCAACAAATCTGGTAGCATGCCTATAGTAGACATTGAATAAATGTTAACTTTCTTTTGATTACTTTCTTTAGAGACTCTGAATGTTAACTGAGATTCATATTTCTCTCTCATTCTGAGATTATTTTAAAGCCAGGCAATTGAGGTCATGACTAAAGGCAACCTTTCTGCCATTTTATAGTGAACTAAACTGAGATTTGGATTGCTCTGATGATGATGAGAAAACATATGTGTTGCTTTCTCTCAGTTCCTAGCACTTCACTTTCTCTTGAATCCAAAGAAAAGTTTCACAACAATTCTGTTTTAAATTCCAAGTTGCCAGAGGGTCCCATCATTCATAGATGGATATAAGTTTGCTGTGGCAGACCAATTATATAAATATTCTTATAAGCCCTAGTTGTTAGGAAGACTCACATATTCATCCATCCATTCAGTTGCTTATTCAACAACTCAAATTATATGATAGATGATGAATGTAATATCTCAAAGACACAGAGCCTACCCTATAAAGCTTATAGTGTGTTAGGGGAGCTAGGCATTATGGCATGTGCTATGAGAGGGATTTTTACTAGACAATATGGAGGTAAGAAGTGTGAGCCATATAATAAGTAAAGAAATGATCCCAGTTTCTTTCTTTCTTTATTCATTATTTCTATTTATTTATTTATTTTTCATTGCTCTAGCTCTTTGCTGTTGCACACGGGCTTTCTCTACTTGCAGAGAGCAGGGGCTACTCGTTGTTGCAGTGAACGGGCTTTTCATTGCAGTGGCCTCTCTTGCTGCTGAGTATGGGTTCTAGGCACACAGGCTCCAGTAGTTGCAACACGTGGGCTCAATAGTTGTGACACATGGGCTTAGTAACTCCACAACATGTGGACTCTTCCTAGACCTGGGATAGAACCCATGTTTCCTGCATTGGCAGGTGGATTCTTAACCACTGTACCACCAGCAAAGTCCTTCTTTTCTTATTTTAAGGACCAATCCTTAAATATTCATTTAAATCCAAAATTTAAATCCTTAAAATTATTTTTAAAGACCGTGTGTGTGTGTGTGTGTTAGTCACTCAGTCGTGTCTGACTCTTTGCAACCCCATGGAGAGTAGCCCATCAGGCTCCTCTGTCCATGGGATTCTCCAGGCAAGAATACTGCAATGCATTATTACCATTCCCTTCTCCAGGGGATCTTCCCAACCCAGGGATCAAACTCTGGTCTCCCACATTGCAGGTGGATTCTTTACCAGCTGATCCATAGGGAAGCCCTTAAACTTGTAGAAGTTGGATTATCATTCATTTAAGTCAATAGTCTTGGATTTAGAGACTAAACCTTTCATATGTAAAAGTGAAACTACACCTGAAATTTAGGTAAAATAAGTTAGTGACATGTAGAGGACTATGAAAGACTGAATTGAGAGAACCTTTTTCTTAAAGTGAAAAAGGGAATACCATCTACTTCAGACAAAGTTCCATATTGCTACATATTTATACTCATTCTCTTTTCTCATTTCTTTCTGGATGGGAGGTGGAGGAAGAAAGCAAATTATGAGAACTATCCAGGGTGGAGAAAACAATATGGACAACATCTTGACCATGTGGATCCCAGGAAAAAAACTCTTATTATTCATTAGCACCCTCTTTGGGAACATGTATAAATTAGGACTGCCTTGAGAAGACAATTAAACAGTAGGATAACTATCAGGCCTACAGAACTGAGATGGTTTAAATACTTTGGTCAGATTTTTGCCTAGAACAATAATACTGACTTTGAATTAATCTTTATAATCCTTGTCTGTTACATATGAGGAAATTAAAACCCAGGGAGCAGAACTGTCTTGTCAAAAGATCACATTATTGTGTAATAAAGAGAGGTAAGAACTACAACCCTGCTTTTAAAGTTAGACATCACATCTCTGATATCAGACTGCCTCATAACTGGAAAATGCAGCCTTCACTTCTGCAGAAGTTTTTAGTGTTATCATTTTGAGAGGATTGGGGTCTCCCCTCTTGATTTCACCCAATAGATTTCACACCAAATTTCCTATACTCACAATATTGCATACCTGGAAAACTACAACAATTGTTTGCACTTGAACTGTTGGGAGCCAAGGAAGGAGAGAAGCAGGCTATCTTTTAGGCCTTGAATAGTCATGACCTTGGAGTCACTTGACAGTGATAGAAATACAGTTCAGGCCACACTAACTGAATGTTCACTGTGATCGTGTCTACACACTACAGGTATGAAAGAAGAGAAAAAATAGAATATGGGAATTTCAACATGTTGTCATCCACCTGGTCTTGGTTCATGATCAGATTCATAGAAGTGGAACTCTGTAGATGGAGATAGAAAGTAGACCATTTCAAGAAGAGATTTTCTAGGAAAAATTCACCTGTATTTTGTTTACTAACATTTTCCCAGTTCTAGATAACAGGAAATTGATCTTAATAATATTTTGTGAATACGTGAATAAATAATGCAAAATCCTTGCTTCACACTTTGCATCATATTGTATTGGTATCTTGAAATATGTTCCCCAAAGCTTCATTGCAATCTACCCCAAGGTTGACTACCAGAATTCAAACTACAAAAGTGTGCTTGAGTTTCTGGATTCACTTAATCATTTATTCAACATGCTCCATGTACTCTGCCAAATATTAGGAGCACAAAGATGATTTGGACATAGGCAATAATATGGAGGCAATTAAGACAGAATAGCTTATATCTATGAAGTTATATACAAAAAAGATCTTAACGACCCAGATAATCACGATGGTGTGATAACTGACCTAGAGCCAGACATCCTGGAATATGAAGTCAAGTGGGCCTTAGGAAGCATCACTATGAACAAAGCTAGTGGAGGTGATAAAACTACAGTTGAGCTATTCCAAAACCTGAAAGATGATGCTGTGAAAGTGCTGCACTCAATATGCCAGCAAATGTGGAAAACTCAGCAGTGGCCACAGGAGTGGAAAAGGTCAGTTTTCATTCCAATCCCAAAGAAAGGCATGCCAAAGAATGCTCAAGATCAGATCAGATCAGTTGCTCAGTCGTGTCCGACTCCCTGCGACCCCATGAACCCCAGCACGTCAGGCCTCCCTGTCCATCACCAACTCCCGGAGGTCACTCAGACTCACATCCATCGAGTCAGTGATGCCATCCAGCCATCTCATCCTCTGTTGTCCCCTTCTCCTCCTGCCCTCAATCCGTCCCAGCATCAGAGTCTTCTCCAATGAGTCAACTCTTTGCATGAGGTGGCAAAAATACTGGAGTTTCAGCTTTAGCATCATTCCTTCCAAAGAAATTCCAGGGCTGATCTCCTTCAGAATGGACTGGTTGGATCTTCTTGCAGTCCAAGGGACTCTCAAGAGTCTTCTCCAACACCACAGTTCAAAAGCATCAATTCTTCGGCGCTCAGCCTTCTTCACAGTCCAGCTCTCACATCCATACATGACCACAGGAAAGACCATAGCCTTGACTAGGCGAACTTTTGTTGGCAAAGTGATGTCTCTGCTTTTGAATATGCTATCTAGGCTGGTCATAACTTTCCTTCCAAGGAGTAAGCGTCTTTTAATTTCATGGCTGCAGTCACCATCTGCAGTGATTTTGGAGCCCAGAAAAATAAATTCTGACACTGTTTCCACTGTTTCTCCATCTATTTCCCATGTAGTGATGGGACCAGATGCCATGATCTTCGTTTTCTGAATGTTGAGCTTTAAGCCAACCTTTTCACTCTCCACTTTCACTCTCATCAAGAGACTTTTTAGCCCCTCTTCACTTTCTGCCATAAGGGTGGTGTCATCTGCATATCTGAGGTTATTGATATTTCTCCCAGCAATCTTGATTCCAACTTGTGTTTCTTCCAGTCCAGCATTTCTCATGATGTACTCTGCATATAAGTTAAATAAACATGGTGACAATATACAGCCTTGATGTACTCCTTTTCCTATTTGGAACCAGTCTGTTGTTCCATGACCAGTTCTAACTGTTGCTTCCTGACCCGCATACAGATTTCTCAAGAGGCAGATCAGGTGGTCTGGTATTCCCATCTCCTTCAGAATTTTCCACAGTTTATTGTGATCCACACAGTCAAAGGCTTTGGCAGAGTCAATAAAGCAGAAATAGATGTTTTTCTGGAACTCTCTTGCTTTTTCCATGATCCAGCAGATGTTGGCCATTTGATCTCTGGTTCCTCTGCCTTTTCTAAAACCAGCTTGAACATCAGGAAGTTCCCGGTTCACATATTGCTGAAGCCTGGCTTGGAGAATTTTGAGCATTACTTTACTAGCGTGTGAGATGAGTGCAATGGCATTGCTCAAACTACCGCACAATTGCACTCATCTCACACGCTAGTAAAGTAATGCTCAAAATTCTCCAAGCCAGGCTTCAGCAATATGTGAACCGGGAACTTCCTGATGTTCAAGCTGGTTTTAGAAAAGGCAGAGGAACCAGAGATCAAATGGCCAACATCTGCTGGATCATGGAAAAAGCAAGGGAGTTCCAGAAAAACATCTATTTCTGCTTTATTGACTCTGCCAAAGCCTTTGACTGTGTGGATCACAATAAACTGTGGAAAATTCTGAAGGAGATGGGAATACCAGACCAGTTGATCTGCCTCTTGAGAAATCTGTATGCGGGTCAGGAAGCAACAGTTAGAACTGGTCATGGAACAACAGACTGGTTCCAAATAGGAAAAGGAGTACTTCAAGGCTATATATTATCACCCTGTTTATTTAACTTATATGCAGAGTACATCATGAGAAACGCTAGACTGGAAGAAACACAAGCTGGAATCAAGATTGCTGGGAGAAATATCAATAAACTTGATATGCGGATGACACCACCCTTACGGCAGAATTTGAATTTGCCTAATTGGGCAAATGAAAATGGAGAGTGAAAAAGTTGGCTTAAAGCTCAACATTCAGAAAACGAAGATCATGGCATCCGGTCCCATCACTTCATGGGAAATAGATGGGGAAACAGTGGAAACGGTGTCAGACTTTATTTTTCTTGGCTCCAAAATCACTGCAGATGGTGACTGCAGCCATGAAATTAAAAGACACTTACTCCTTGGAAGGAAAGTTATGACCAGCCTAGATAGCATATTCAAAAGCAGAGACATTACTTTGCGAACAAAGGTCTGTCTAGTCAAGGCTATGGTTTTTCCTGTGGTCATGTATGGATGTGAGAGTTGGACTGTGAAGAAGGCTGAGCACTGAAGAATTGATGCTTTTGAACTGTGGTGTTGGAGAAGACTCTTGAGAGTCCCTTGGACTGCAAGAAGATCCAACCAGTCCATTCTGAAGGAGATCAGCCCTGGGATTTCTTTGGAAGGACTGATGCTAAAGCTGAAACTTCATTACTTTGGCCACCTCATGCAAAGAGTTGACTCATTGGAGAAGACTCTGATGCTGGGAGGGATTGGGGGCAAGAGGAGAAGGGGACGACAGAGGATGAGATGGCTGGATGGGATCACCGACTCGATGAACGTGAGTCTGAGTGACCTCCGGGAGTTGGTGATGGACAGGGAGGCCTGGCATGCTGCGATTCATGGGGTCGCAAAGAGTTGGACACGACTGAGTGACTGATCTGATCTGATGAAGTTTTATATATATATAAAATGTTAGATATATACATTGAAATTTGTAACATAAAGATTGAACCTAATGAATTTGCCTAACTGGGATTAGAAAGAATGCTGTCTGGGCACATCTTTACTGGGGTGATACTGGAAAAATAAACTGGAATTTACAGGGCAGGGCCAATGGACAAGATAGGTTAATACTACACTCAGGGAGAAAATTGTTCTGTTCACTCATTAACGTTTATAGAGAAAGAAAATTATCCAATTACCAGTGACCACAGAGCAAATTCACGGTAAAAGAAGAGGAATATACTAATAATCGGACTTTCTTGGTGGCTCAGATAGTAAAGCATCTGCCTGCAATGCAGGAGATCTGGGTTTGATCCCTGGGTTTGGAAGATTCCCTGGAGGAGAGCATGGTAATACACTCCAGTATTCTTGCTGGGAGAATCCTCATGGACAGAGGAGCCTGGAGGGCTACAGTCCATAGGGTCACATGAAGTTGAACACTCCCGAGTGACTAAGCACGCATATAATAATGATTACTATTGATTTCTTTTAACTTTAAGACCATTGGCAACTTCCAGTTTTTAATGACAACTTGCTAGTAATTTTTAAATTTCTTTATAGGGCAAGCATTTTATTTTATCTTTAAAGCCAATTATTATGATTATTATGATGATTATTATGGCATGCCACACACCAGGCAGGACCTTAGTTCCCTGCCCAGGGATTGAACCCATGTCCCCTGCAGTGGAAGTGCAGGGTCCTAACCACTGGGCCATCAAGGAAAATATCTTATTGAGAATAAATGAGAACAGCATCCGGAGAACGGAGGCTATGCTTTGTTCTAGAGTTAATATCCAGATGAAAGTTTACAATTTGTTTCTACTCCTCAGTTTTTGATTTCTGAGATACTATGCCAAAGCCTTTGACTGTGTGGATCACAATAAACTGTGGGAAATTCTGAAAGAGATGGGAATACCAGACCACTTGATCTGCCTCTTGGAAAATCTGTATGTAGGTCAGGAAGCAACAGTTAGAACTGGACATGGAACAACAGACTGGTTCCAAATAGGAAAAGGAGTACGTCAAGGCTGTATATTGTCACCATGTTTATTTAACTTATATGCAGAGTACATCATGAGAAACGCTGGACTGGAAGAAACACAAGCTGGAATCAAGATTGCTGGGAGAAATATCAATAACCTCAGATATGCAGATGACACCACCCTTACGGCAGAATTTGAATTTTCCTAATTGGGCAAATGAAAGTGAAATTGGAGAGTGAAAAAGTTGGCTTAAAGCTCAACATTCAGAAAACGAAGATCATGGCATCTGGTCCCATCACTACATGGGAAATAGATCAGGAAACAGTGGAAACAGTGTCAGACTTTATTTTTCTTGGCTCCAAAATCACTGCAGATGGTGACTGCAGCCATGAAATTAAAAGACACTTACTCCTTGGAAGGAAAGTTATGACCAACCTAGATAGCATATTCAAAAGCAGAGACATCACTTTGCCAACAAAGGTTCGCCTAGTCAAGGCTATGGTCTTTCCTGTGGTTATGTATGGATGTGAGAGCTGGACTGTAAAGAAGGCTGAGAGCCGAAGAATTGATGCTTTTGAACTGTGGTGTTGGAGAAGACTCTTGAGAGTCCCTTGGACTGCAAGGAGATCCAACCAGTCCATTCTGAACGAGATCAGCCCTGGGATTTCTTTGGAAGGAATGATGCTAAAGCTGAAACTCCAGTATTTTGGCCACCTCATGTGAAGAGTTGACTCATTGGAAAAGACTCTGATGCTGGGACGGATTGAGGGCAGAAGGAGAAGGGTAGACAGAGGATGAGATGACTGGATGGCATCACTGACTCAATGGACGTGAGTCTGAGTGACCTCCGGGAGTTGGTGATGGACAGGGAGGCCTGGCGTGCTGCGATTCATGGAGTCGCAAAGAGTTGGACACGACTGAGTGACTGATCTGATCTGATCTCTGATCTAGATACTATTTTATTCTTCAATGATTTAAAAGTGAACAATAGCAAAAGTCCCGTGAGAGACTGAATACACAAGCAGACAATGGCCAGGCCCCACGTATGGAACAGAGCTCTGACCCACAGTCTCTAAAACAGCCATCTAGGGAAAGCAATGGCACCTCACTCCAGTACTCTTGTCTGGAAAATCCCATGGATGGAAGAGCCTGGTAGGCTGTAGTCCATGGGGTTGCTAAGAGTTGGACATGACTGACCGACTTCCCTTTCACTGTTCACTTTCATGCATTGGAGAAGGAAATGGCAACCCACTCCAGTGTTCTTGTCTGGAGAATCCCAGGGACGGGGGAGCCTGGTGGGCTTCCATCTACGGGGTCGCACGGAGTCAGGCACGACTGAAGCGACTTAGCAGCCGCAGGGAAACCAAATTTCAACTTCTGTAGCAGTTGGTCCCCAATAGCCAGGATGTGCTCAGTAAAGGCCAGCTTACTTAATTTTTGTCTCTGCTTCCATCTTAAGGTCAATCAGAAAAAGCCAAATATGTTCTCCATGCTCACCACATCGGATGCCCCACTTCTAGTGAGACCATTTCCAGCATCCCCATTTCAAAAACTAAAAGAGTATACCTGAAGCCTTCCTTGTTTTATGAGAAAATTTTCCCTCTCCCCTGCCTGCCTACCTCTGAGTCTGCCTGATTCGAGTGATGGTGACTGACTCCTCCCTATAACAACCTCCAAATAAACAGCCTCTGCTTGTTTGGTCTGCTGCTCGTGGGTCCACTCTTGCGACCCCATAGACGGCAGCCCCCCGCCCCCCCCCCTTTGGGTGGGTCTTATTTCCACATCTGAATGATGCAACAGTGCCATTTCATCTACCTGTTTCAGGTTCTTTACCATCTGAGCCACCAAAGAAGCCCTGTCTTGTTTCAGTTATAACACTATTTGTGATTTCAGTAGAAAGAAAGGAGGGTTTATCTGAAACAATATGTCATGTTTAGAATCTGGCTGGACTGGCAGAGGTCAGAGGGTGTGATGCCCTGGATGTCTGGCCACTTCCTAGGAGATCTGGGAGGCCCAGAGCCCCTTTTGTAAATTTCCTCTGCCCCAGGCTTCTTACTAATGAACTAAAGGGAACTCCCATCCTCAGATAAGGCAAGTAAATAGTCTATTGTTTGCTGTAATTTTAAGAGTATCTCTAGAGCTTTTATAGGTACTCTTATCTCCTTAATATTTCTGAGATGGATCCTGGGCTTCAAGGCTGGGAAAAATAAACACTAGTCATTGTACTTCCAAAAAGGTAGAGGAGGAAAATGTAGGGGCAGGGCAAGCTTGGTGTGTGGGCTAAGTCTCTCAGTCCTGCCCGGCTCTTTGCTACTCTGTGGACTGCAGCCGGCCAGGCTCCTCTGTCCACCTCTGTCCATGGGATTCTCCAGGCAAGAATACTATTAAGAGGTAAAACGCCTCCAGGCTTAAGTATAGGTCAGAATGCTTTTAATGACAGTGGGAATTTCCCCATACTTCCAGCCTTAGTTAGTACTACTTAATACAGTTGTCTTTTCATATGGGGTGAGGGGAGCTGCAGTCCATGGGGTCACAAAGAGTCAGACACGACTGAGCGACTGAACTGAGGGGAGATTCTTTCCAGTCTCCTCACCAGTACCAAAATCCATGGATGCTGAAATCCCTTATGTAAAATGGTGTAGTATTTATATATAACCTACACACATCCTCTCATACACTCTATTTTTTTAACTAATTTTTTATAAGGGCAGAAAACAGAAAAAGAGTGTTCCTTTTCATTGAGAAAAGAGTAACAATGAAAACTAAAAATTAATTCCCAGAGCAACTGTTTTATATAGCTTTCTAGGTGGCAGGTGTTATTAAATTTCTTCCATGCTCTTTAAGTCACCTCTAGATTACTTATAATAACTAATACAATGTAAATGCTATGTAAATAGTTGTCAGTATGTGGACGATTTGATTTTTGCCTTTTGGAGCTTCTGGAGTTTTTGAATTTTTTGTATCTGAAGTTGGTTCAATTCATGCATGCAGAACTGGCATACTGCTTTTGGTGTAGCTAAATGAAAGGGAGGAATCAACATCTATGTGGAAGGTACTGTATAATTTTTAAAGACATTCCAGATGTAAAGGTTCTAACAGTGTGCTTCAGTGTAATTGCAACCCAGATATTGATTAGGAACATTTGAAATTTTCACAATGCCTCCCAACCTCTGATACAGCCAGATAGCATTAGGGCGGTTCCTATTGGAAGTGTTTCCTCAGGAAACCAGGGCAGATACAGTGGGAAGAGCCAGCCTAGCAGGCTGCTGGCACTTGAGGGGTCCTTGTACACATTTTATTCTCCCTTTACTCACTGACTGTAAACTTTGTAATGCTTTTATTTTAATTTTCAGGGAGTGTTTCTTATTAAACTCTGTAATTAGTCATTTTTGTTTTTGTTTTTAGGCTTCTTTGTCTTCAAATTTAGCCCTAATGATAGATTTTCTTTGTCACTACCAAGTATGACAAAATTAAAATATGTTTATAAGAAATAATAGTTTAACATTGGGCCAAGGCCTTTTAGAATGTTAATATACAGACTGAGAGTTTCATTCTTAATTACACTGTCAGTTAAATTCAAGACAACTTCAGCTAAGGCCTACTATGGATGTCATATTCGATGAGATGGGGGTTACATACTGCGAAGATGAACTAGTATGTACACAAATAATTAAAAACTCTGCAGAGTGATAAGGGACTTCCCTGGTGGCTCAGCAATAAAGAATCTTGCT
This sequence comes from Tragelaphus eurycerus, assembly GCA_935064755.1. NCBI lineage: Eukaryota > Metazoa > Chordata > Mammalia > Artiodactyla > Bovidae > Tragelaphus > Tragelaphus eurycerus. The sequence goes on from CAKXYN010000061.1 coordinate 1,882,813, forward strand.
GCAATGCAGGAGACATAGGAGACCCGGGTTTGATCCTTGGGTTGGAAAGATCCCCTGGCGGAGGGCATGGCAACCCACTCTAGTATTCTTGCCAGTAAAATTCCATGGACAGAGGAGTCTGGGGTCTATAGTCCTTGGGGTCATCAGGAGTTGGACACAATGGAAATGACTTAGCATACACTCACATGCTGCTGCTGCTGCTAAGTCACTTCAGTCGTGTCCGACTCTGTGCGACCCCATAGACAGCAGCCCACCAGGCTAACCCATCCCTGGGATTCTCCAGGCAAGAACACTGGAGTGGGTTGCCATTTCCTTCTCCAATGCATGAAGGTGAAAAGTGAAAGTGAAGTCTCTCAGTCGTGTCTGACTCTGTGCGACCCCATGGACTGCAGCCTACCAGGCTCCTCCATCCATGGGATTTTCCAGGCAAGAGTACTGGAGTGGGGGGGTGCCATTGCCTTCTCCAATGCACTCACATAGTAATGAATGATATCAGTGATACAAAAATAACTGCAATAGCAACCCAAAGGATGACAGTATTACTGTAATTGGGAAGAAGTCTGATTCCATATTGGATCCGTTTCTTTTGCTTTGCTAATGCTAAGTCGCTTCAGTCGTGTCCAACTCTGTGCGACCCCATAGACGGCAGCCCAGCAGGTTCCCCCGTCCCTGGGATTCTCCAGGCAAGAACACTGGAGTGGGTTGCCATTTCCTTCTCCAATGCATGAAAGTGAAAAGTGAAAGTGAAGTCGCTCAGTCGTGTACGACCCTTAGCGATCTCATGGACTACAGCCTTCCAGGCTCCTCCATCCATGGGATTTTCCAGGCAAGAGTACTGGAGTGGGGTGCCACTGCCTTCTCCGTCTTTGACTTTAGCCTTTGTATTATATTGCCTTTGCTACAAGTTAATCACTAAAGGGATGCTGCCTATGGCTTAAAGTACACATAATGACCCCTTTCCAGACATGCCACCCATGTCTGAATGTTAAGCTAAAATACTTTTGTTTAACTCACAGGAAAATTCCTGACCAGGCCCACCTGTGAATGGCTATAGGAAAGAAGCAATTAACACAACCTCTGCAGAGTCTGGCTGAAACTAGGAAATGTTTGCAATAACTTACTGCTTTTTTCAACTTAATCTCCGCACATCCCCACCTTCGTTCTATAAAAGAGACTAGCATCCAAACCCGGGCAAGACGTTCCTCTGGGACACTATTCCATCATCTTCTCATTCAAGTGGCTTTCTGAGTAAAGTTGTTCTCCCTTGCCCCAACAACACTTTCTTCAATTTATTGGCCTGTCATGCAGTGAGTAGCATGAACTTGGACTTAGTAACATTACTTCTGACGGGACAGTCAGTAGAAGGGAGTTTTTGAAAGAGATAATACTTGAATTGAACCTGAAAGCATTGGTAGATTTTGAAAAACACTGATGGTGAGTAAGGATATTGATAATGGAAGGCACAGCAATGGGAAAGAAATTATTATAAGTCAGAAGGAAGAGTTTGGGCCAAACCAGAGAGTTTGAACAGGCCTGCACAAATCTGAAAAAGAAACAGTTGTCAGCTGTCTAGGACATGTGGACTGTAGGAAGACAACTATAAAGCCAAAGACATAGATTGGGTTTCGATTATAGCTGGAAAAATCATGTTAAAATTTAGTATAATACTCTAGGCATTGAGAAAAGTCACAGAAGATTTTTATGTAGAAGATTAACAAAATGAAACTTGCATCTTAGAAATACCTTTTTGTGTTTTAGGAAAATGATGGTACATTCAGACTAAACTCATGATAGATATGCATGATAGATTTTGATAGATACACCATGATTTATGAGTAGTAATATGATGCAGTCATGAGAAAGTGTGCCAGATCAGTATAAATGCAAAGAACATTCAGGCCTTGGAGGTACACTAATGTAATTTATTTACTAGGATGTATCACACAATTATTTATAGTGATCCATAACTTGTGCTTTTTAAAAAATTAAGGGATATGAAATTAATCTCTGGATTACTGCGTAAGTGGTTTTAAGAGAGAACAACTTAAAAAGCAGTTTCTTGCTTTGATAAGTTGTTCATTTTTCTGAAGCATGTATGAATCAAGACCATGTGAAGATGGGCTTTTGGCATTCAGATTTGCCTTTTTCTCAAGCATTTTCATATGCCCTGGAAATTGAGTGAGAAATGGGGAGAAGTTTTCTCTTATATAGGTAAAATAACGAGAAAAATTAGACTACTAATCAACTCTCAGTAAAATTTAAGTCAAAGATAAAATACTAGACATCGAATTGTGGTAATATGAAAGTAAAAAGTAATAAAATGTAAACATCTTACTCATGTAAACACCTACTGTGCATGCATGCTAAGTAGCTTCAGTTGCATACGATACTTTGCAACCCTACAGACTGTAGTCTGCCAGGCTCCTCTGTCCTTGGGATTCTCCGGGCAAGGATACTCGAGTGGCTTGCCATGCCCTCCTCCAGGGGATCTCCCCAGCCCAAGGATCAAACATGTGTCTCTCACATATCCTGCACTGGCAGGTAGGTTCTTTACTAATAGCACCACCTGGGAAGTCAAACACCTACTGTTGTAGTCACCGAAACACTGAATTCCTCTGATTTTCCAGGGCAGGCTATGATGATCTCACAGGCACTTCCAGAGTTTCCTCTTTGGGCAAATCTGGTACTGTTGAAGTGAGAAGGGATCCCTGGGTCACGTGAGTCTTACTGAGCAATATTGAGTGGATCTGCTCTCAAGTTCCATGTCCTAAGGAGGTTAGAAGTAAAGACTTGAGGTACTTTATTCAGGTGGCTAGGAAGCCCTCTATCTGCAAGGCGGTTGGAGCATCTGCATAGACCAAAACTTCAGATTACTCATAAAACCTTTATGTAAAATATCCTTGGCTGGAATGGTCTGGAGATCTTATGATTCTGTATTGGGTTCGCATAGCCCTTGAAGACCTCCCTTTGTTCCTCTTCACTTTGTTGGGCTACCCTTCCTTCTCACCCTTGCTCCCAGTAAATGTGCCACTTCTCAAGGAATAGGCTGATCACTGGATATATTCTACCTACTAAACAGGGTTAACCCATCTCAGCTGTGCAAGAAGATAAGGGAGTCTCCAGCTGGTGCAGAAGAATTATATCTACTTTAACTTCTTTCCTTGCCCTTGAATAAATTCACTAATTGTAATTCGCTTAGAAAGGCAGCTTTGCTTTTACACTTTTGACAGTCTAGTCTCAGATGGTGTAAGAAGCTATTAATGGGAAATCTCTATGCCTGCCACTCAATTTTGCTGTGACCCTAAGACTGCTTTAAAAAGTAACGTCTATTAAAATTATTAACATACCATGATAGTATTTTAATCATCTGTGATAATTTTCTTTTTATGACTTTGATGGAAACCAGCCAGTAAATAACTACTGTTCAAGGATGTATATATAACCATATCACCATCTGTCAGGAGCTGTCCTGGGAATCAGATTTTAAGATGAGCATTTGTCTTATGTGGTACATAAAAGACAAATGGGCACTCTTTATAGATAGACTATACCATTTAGCAATGAATGGAATTTAGTTTTTTTTCTTGCTGTTAATGTAGAGAACAGCAAAGCAAGTAAGTCTATGTATTTTTCCTTCAAAATATGAATGAAGAATTTCTTAAACTGCTTAGAAAACACTACAAAGTTAAACTGTGTAGTGTTTAACTTAGTGTAGTGTGGTGAGAAAGTTCCTCCAGATCAGTCAAATTCTGTTGTTTCTAATTATATCATTGTAATTGACAGTGATAAATATCTTTGAGGATCTAAAGTGCTTGGTATAATTAAATCTTAATAATGATAAAGCAGCACATTATTCATATACTAGATCTAGTGCAACAACTGGACCAACGTACTGAAACAAGATCAGATGATTCATTGGTTTTTAGATCTGATTTTAAACCAGCCAAAAGGTTTTGATGAAAGATAAATATGACTTGGAAGGAGAGGAGTCTATGTCCTGTTCTCTTTTTACTTCCCCCTACAAGAAAAACTCAGATAAGTATAAAATGTATAAACCTCCTCAATTTTGATTCTACTTTTTAATTAAAGTACTGTAGCAAATACTGGAGAATATCCATCTGTTTTCTAACTTAATTATGTGGTTTCATCAGAAGCTACATTGTGATTCAAAATGCAAATAAAGAATTAGATGATATATTCATTTCTTCATATAAAAGACTATTATGCTATGAATAGATTCCATACTGTTAGATATCATAGAAGTTAGAAACTGGCAGGACACATTAGGTCATTTGGTTGATCTCTGCACTGAGGACAGCATTGTTTGGTACAATATACTCTTCAGTCTTTTGCAATGTCAAGATATTCTAAAAGACTAAGTCCAAGCAAAAATATCTTGTTACCCTGGAGTTGGAAAGTAAATCAAAGTGATGGGAGATTAGGTTATTTCTCAAAGCACCATCTATGCCCTCAAAGTCTACCAATGCATGAGTAAGTTGCTGAGAAAAGTCATTATTAGAATAAGAAATATAAAACACTGCTGCAGCAGAGTATGGAGTTGGAGAAGGCAATGAATGTCTAAATGAATTGACCCAGAGTCAATAGCAACTTAGATATGCACTCAATATGTAGAAGATATTCCCTAAGGATAGACATTGTAGTTCCTTCAGCTGCTGCTGCTGTTGCTAAGTCATTCAGAGGTAATGAAAATGATGAGAAATCACTCTGAAATGTGAAGTGACTTCCATAGCTATTTGTGTGTGTGAGGAACAAAGAAGGAACAAAGACTTCTAAAGGCTGAGAGGGGATAACCAGCCCAGGCCATGTCCTTTTGCCATGTAAACAGCATCTGACAAGTCCCGTCCTCAGTGAAGCCCTACTGTGGGGATTAGAGAACTTATTTTTTTGGCTGCACTATGAGACACGTAGGATCTAAATTCCCTGACCAGGGATCAAACCCACACCCCTTGCAGTGGAAGCGCTGAGTCTTAACTACTGGACCTCCAGGGAAGTCCCAGATTAGTGGAGGAGAATGGAGGACACAGCAACTCATCCTAGTGTTCTTGCCTAAAGAATACCATGGACAGAGGAGCCTGGAGGGCTATGGTCCAAAGGGTCACAAAGAGCTGGACATGACTGAAGTGACTTAGCACGCATGCACGCATCCAATCTCTCCATCAAACCACATCTAGACATTGATGTGTAGAGCTGCTTTCCCCAGTGCATCCCCACCCCTTTATTTCCTTTTCCTAATGAGGAGAAGAAAATAAAACACCTATGAGGGAATCACATATGTCTTACAATCCATTCTCATCAGATCAGATCAGATCAGTCGCTCAGTCATGTCCGACTCTTTGCAACCCCATGAATCGCAGCACGCCAGGCTTCCCTGTCCATCACCAACTCCCGGAGTCCACCCAAACCCATGTCCATTGAGTCGGTGATGGCATCCAGCCATCTCATCCTCTGTTGTCCCCTTCTTATCTTGCCCCCAATCCCTCCCAGCATCAGAGTCTTTTCCAATGAGTCAACTCTTCGCATGAGGTGGCCAAAATACTGCAGTTTCAGCTTTAGCATCGTTCCTTCCAAAGAAATCCCAGGGCTGATCTCCTTCAGAATGGACTGGTTGGATCTCCTTGCATAGGAACCCTATGAAGTAGATGGGTTGCATTTAGCACATTATAGAGTGAGGGCTTCAAGGTATTGAGCCAAGGTAGACAGTCACTGGACTCTCTGCTTCCAAAACTATGCTCCTTCAGTAAGTGCATCTGTGTGCCCTCTAACATACTTTTTATCATAAGCTTTAAAGGAATGTATACCAATATCCACATCAGTTCAGTTCAGTTCAGTTGCTCAGTCGTGTCTGACTCTGTGACCCCATGAATTGCAGCATGCCAGGCCTCCCTGTCCATCACCAACTCCCAGAGTCTACCCAAACTCATGTCCATTGAGTTGGTGATGCCATCCAGCCATCTCATCCTCTGTCATCCCCTTCTCCTCCTGCCCTCAATCCCTCCCAGCATCAGGGTCTTTTCCAATGAGTCAACTCTTCGCATGAGGTGGAGCATCAGTCTTTCCAATGAACACCCAGGACTGATCTCCTTTAAGATGGACTGGTTGGATCTCCTTGCAGTCCAAGGAACTCTCAAGAGTCTTCTCCAACACCACAATTCAAAAGCATCAATTTTTTGCTGCTCAGCTTTCTTCATAGTCCAACTCTCACATCCATACATGACCACTGGAAAAAGCATAGCTACATAGGAATTAGTTAATTATTATTTGCCCCTCTTGTTTGGAGGTTCATGAATCTGTGACCATATTTTAGACTAGTTGCCTTATGTATTGAGATACTCCTAGACTCTGACCTTGTATTCTTAGTTTAACTTCTGATTCACTGAAGACACATTCTCAGGCTCTTTTAAAAAAAATTACTTCTTTAAGTTATATCAATAGGACTTTAAAAAAATGACTACACTGGGTCTTAGTTACAGCATGTGGAATAAAGTTCCACGATTAGGAATCAAACCGGGGCCATCTGCATTGGGAGCGTGGAGTCTGAGCCACTGGACCACCAAGAAGTCCTTCTCAGGCCCTTTTATAGCATGCCTTTCTTACTCTAATTTCTGAAGTCTTTAGTTCCCCAAAGGTAAGTCCTAGGCTGCCTTCTGATTTCTCTCTAAATTATCTTCCTGGATTTTATCTATTTCCATAGCTTATATTTCATCTGTAAAATATAAATCCAGGGTGAATCCCATATTTATATCTCTAGCCCAAAACTTTCCCCCAAGCTTGACTCACATGTCAAGCTGCCTACTTGATAATATCCATTTAGATATCTCACAAGCATTTCACATGAACTCATCTAAGATAAACTCCTTTATAAATAAGATAAACTCCATCTTATTTGAAAGATAAACTCCATCTTTTACTGCCCCCAACTCCAACACTTCTCTTCCTGCAGTCTTCCTCATATCAGAAAATGGTGCAATCATTCCACCCAGCTGCACCAGTGAAAAATCTCTGAATTGAGATGAATACCTAGCCTTGTCCCATTTGACGCCTTCCTTCAGACTTGCCCTAGCTTCCTGATGGTGGAGTTTAATTCAAGGATTCAGTAATAGTATACTTCAGAGAATTTTTCTGAAAGTTCTGGATATAGATTTTTCATTCTCACTTTTCTGTACCATGGCAAGGGTGCTGCTAAGGTTGGAGTCAGCACTAGCAAAGTGAAGCTGCAAACTGTAGAGAAGAGAAGCTGTTTTGCAGCTAAGAAACTGCTTCCTCATCACAGCACATGAGGCACTAGGCTAGGTGTGAAAGTGAAAGTGAAGTCACTCAGTCGTGTCAGACCCTCAGCGACCCCATGGACTGCAGCCTACCAGGCTCCTCCGTCCATGGGATTTTCCAGGCAGGAGTACTGGAGTAGGGTGCCATTGCCTTCTCCAAAGGCTAGATGTGGAATGACTCTAAAGTCTACTTCTGGACTTTTTCAGTGACTTTTCAATTTAATGGACTTCCCAATAATTTCTCTAATTTATCTATTTCAATTGAGTTTTCCACTACTCGCAAGCCAAAGCATATTAACAGGGTGATATACATGAATCTCAAGAAAGCTGGGAAAGGAAAACTATATGGTAATTACATCAATGGACAAATTAAATATGAAAATAGATCCATGTGGAAATCTAGTATATAGGCAAGGTTACAGTTTTAAAATCTGAGTAGAAAGGGTGAACAGTTCTATAAAAACAATTTGAGACAGTTTTCCATTAAGAATTATTTTTAGATTTTCACTCATTATTAGTAAAAATGCATTGAAAATTTCTTAATATCTGAATATAAATACAAGATAGATTAATAAATGAATTAATATTATTATTAATAAATGACTAAGCTGACAGATATATCCCATAAACAAACATGGAAATATGTACATGTTAATTGGGATAGAGATGGCTTAAACTATAAACAAACTTATAATGAAATGAAGTGAAAGAAACTCAGTAGTGTCCAACTTTTTGCAACCCCATGGACTATACAGTCCATGGAATTCTCCAAGGCAGAATATTGGAGTGGTTAGCCTATCCCTTCTCCAGCAGATTTTCCCAACCCAGGAATCAAACCAGGGTCTCTTTCATTGCAGGCGGATTCTTTACCAACTGAGCTATAAGATCAGATCAGTCGCTCAATCGTGTCCAACTCTTTGCAACCCCATGAATCGCAGCACGCCAGGCCTCCCTGTCCATCACCAACTCCTGGAGTTCACTCAGACTCATGTCCATCGAGTCAGTGATGCCATCCAGCCATCTCATCCTCTGTCGTCCCCTTCTCCTCTTGCCCCAATCCCTCCCAGCATCAAAGTCTTCTCCAGTGAGTCAACTCTTCACATGAGGTGGCCAAAGTACTGGAGTTTCAGCTTCAGCATCATTCCTTCCAAAGAAATCCCAGGGCTGATCTCCTTCAGAATGGACCGGTTGGATCTCCTTGCAGTCCAAGGGACTCTCAAGAGTCTTCTCCAACACCACAGTTCAAAAGCATCAATTCTTCGGCGCTCAGCTTTCTTCACAGTCCAGCTCTCACATCCATATATGACCACTGGAAAAACCATAGCCTTGACTAGACGAACCTTTGTTGGCAAAGTAATGTCTCTGCTTTTGAATATGCTATCTAGGTTGGTCATAACTTTCCTTCCAAGGAGTAAGCGTCTTTTAATTTCGTGACTGCAGTTACCATCTGCAGTGATTTTGGAGTCCCCCAAAATAAAGTCTGACACTGTTTCCACAGTTTTCCCATGTATTTCCCATGAAGTGATGGGACCAGATGCCATGATCTTTGTTTTCTGAATGTTGAGCTTTAAGCCAACTCTTTCACTCTCCACTTTCAGCTTCATCAAGAGGCTTTTTAGTTCCTCTTCATTTTCTGCCATAAGGGTGGTGTCATCTACATATCTGAAGTTATTGATATTTCTCCCAGCAATCTTGATTCCAGCTTGTGTTTCTTCCAGTCCAGCGTTTCTCATGATGTACTCTGCATATAAGTTAAATAAAGTGAAAGTGAAGTCACTCAGTCGTATCTGACTCTTTGCGACCCCATGGATTGTAGTCTACCAGGCTCCTCTGTCCATGGGATTTTCCAAGCAATAGTACTGGAGTGGATTGCCATTTCCTTCTCCAGGGGATCTTCCTGACCCAGGAATCGAACCCAGGTCTCCCGCATTGTAGACAGATGCTTTTACCGTCTGAGCCACCAGGGAATAAGTTAAATAAACAGGGTGACAATATACAGCCTTGACGTACTCCTTTTCCGATTTGGAACCAGTCTGTTGTTCCATGTCCAGTTCTAACTGTTGCTTCCTGACCTGCTTACAAATTTCTCAAGAGGCAGATCAGGTAGTCTGGTATTCCCATCTCTTTCAGAATTTTCCACAGTTTATTGTGATCTACACAGTCAAAGGCTTTGGCATAGTCAAGAAAGCAGAAATAGATGTTTTTCTGGAACCCTCTTGCTTTTTCCATGATCCAGTGGATGTTGGCAATTTGATCTCTGCTTCCTCTGCCTTTTCTAAAACCAGCTTGAACATCAGGAAGTTCATGGTTCACATACTGCTGAAGCCTGCCTTGGAGAATTTTGAGCATTACTTTACTAGCGTGTGAGATGTGAGGTAGTTTGAGCATTCTTTGGCATTGCCTTTCTTTGGGACTGGAATGAAAACTGACCTTTTCCAGTCCTGTGGCCACTGCTGAGTTTTCCAAATTTGCTGGCATATTGAGGGCAGCACTTTCACAGCATCATCTTTCAGGATTTGGAATAGCTCCACTGGAATTCCATCACCTCCACTAGCTTTGTTCCTAGTGATGCTTTCTGGAGAAGGCAATGGCACCCCACTCCAGAACTCTTGCCTGGAAAGTCCCATGGACAGAGGAGCCTGGTAGGCTGCAGTCCATGGGGTCGCTAAGAGTCGGATGCGACTGAGCGACTTCACTTTCACTTTTCACTTTCATGCATTGGAGAAGGACATGGCAACCCCCTCCAGCGTTCTTGCCTGGAGAATCCCAGGGATGGCAGAGCCTAGTGGGCTTCCATCTGTGGGGTCACACAGAGTCGGACACGACTGAAGTGACTTAGCATAGCATAGTGATGCTTTCTAAGGCCCACTTGACTTCACATTCCAGGATGTCTGGCTCTAGGTCAGTGATCACACCATCGTGATTATCTGGGTCATGAAGCTCTTTTTTGTACAGTTCTTCTGTGTATTCTTGCCATCTCTTCTTAATATCTTCTGCTTCTGTGAGGTCCATACCATTTCTGTCCTTTATCTAGCCCATCTTTACATGAAATGTTCCTTTGGTATCTCTGATTTTCTTGAAGAGATAAGGGAAGCCGTAAAGGAAGAACCATAAATGAAAAAGAAAAATTTGTTTCTTTAAACCAGACTTACAAGCTTTTATTTAACAAAAGACATGCTAAAAATGTTGAAAGAAAAATAAACCAGGAGAAAATATTATCTGAATATATAATAGACAAAGAATTAATATTTAAAACATATAAACAAGTTCCACAAGTATATAAGAAAAAACACGATAAAAGAGATGGTTAAAGAATTAAACAGATAACTGACAAGCATGCAATTCAGTAACAATTTGGAAAGGTAGTCATGTTTTCTAAGAATAAGGGAAACTATTTAAACCAAAACTGAACTAGCCTTTTTCACTTGCTAGAATGGCAATAACTAACTAACTGAATCAGTCAATCAATCAGTCAGAGCCTTGGCCAATGCATAGGTAAATACTCTACTGATAAAATTATAGGTTAGTTCTATTTTGTGATCAATTCTATTCTATCCAATTTAAATGCAGATAGCACATGACTAGACATTTTGCTTTCAGCAGTTATTCTAGAATAATACACATGATGTTTTCACATGAACAAGTAATCATTTATGAGAGTGTTGATTGCAGCCTGAGTTGTAATAGAAAATAAAAGAGAAATTTTGTAAAAATGAAAAGGGCTGAATAATTTATGGTATATTCATATTGTAGAATGCATTGCAGCAGTTAAAAGGAATAAGACAAACATTTACTCCTAGAAATTTCTACCAGATGTATTCGAAGCACAATGCAATTTGTAGCTTGACACAGAGTAGTATTTTTAAATGTAGTATATATTTATGTATGAGCAAAAGAAAGAGAACTCACAAAAGGGTGTCATACACGTAAATAAAAAGAAAAACAAACACTAAATTATACCTATGACATGATATATACCAGAAAAATATATGTGTTGGAAGAGATCTGAAAGGATACACACCAAATTTTATCTGTGGTCAACCCAGAAGAAAGACGAAGACTAGAGGCAGTAGTCAGAAGGGACTTAGTATAACCTGTTATATTTTAATTTTCCTATTTAATTAAGAAAAAGCTATTTCTGTATTTACTGTGGAATTAAAATTAATTTCTAAAAGAATCCTTTTGGGGATGTTTTCTAAACTTGGACAGCATGAACTCAAACTGGAACATAGAAGTGGGAACCTATTGCAGATAGACAAAATATTATGCAGTTTCTTTTTTTTTTATAATTCTGAATTATCAATTTCTATTTTATATTTTTAACTTATGCAGAAAAATTATGATCAAATAAAAGATCATTAAAGAAGTATTGGAAAATGCTTAGCATATCAAAATTTTCTTTTATATCATATAAATTCAGATTATCCGAAATAGAGAATTAAAAATATTATTTTTATTTTAAATTATTATTTCTTTATTAAAGTTGAAACACCAGTTGTCTCTTTTCAGAAAAAGAAAAAAGGATATAAACCTCTTTTATGAAACAAAAATCACAAACTAGTGTGTTACTCAAAATAAGAACAAATAAATGTATACTGGCAAATAAGGAGAACAACTACTGAACATTACAATTTCTAGGCAACCAACTATGGTTTTGGCTATTTGCAGATTAGTTTACCCTGTCCTTAAAGATATGCTGCTCCTGCTGCTGGTAAGTCGCTTTAGTCGTGTCCGACTCTGTGCGACCCCATAGACGGCAGCCCACCAGGCTCCCCCGTCCATGGGCTTTTCCAGACAAGAACACTGGAGTGGGTTTCCATTTCCTTTTCCAATGCATGAAAGTGAAAAGTGAAAGTGAAGTCGCTTAGTCGTGTCCGACTCTTAGTGACCCCATGGACTGCAGCCCACCAGGCTCCTCCATTCATGGGATTTTCCAGGCAAGAGTACTGGAGTGGGGTGCCATTGCCTTCTCCGCCTTAAAGATATATATATATATTTATTTATTTAATATACATATATATTTAATATAAATTTATTTATTTTAATTGGAGGTTAATTACTTTACAATATTTTATTGGTTTTGCCATACATCAACATGAATCTGCCATGGGTGTACACAAGTTCCCCATCCTGAACCCCCTCCCACCTCCCTCCCCATACCATCCTTCTGGGTCATCCCAGTGCACCAGCCCTAAGCATCCTGTATCCTGCATTGAACCTGGACTGGCGATTTGTTTCATATATGATATTATATATGTTTCAATGCCATTCTCCCAAATCATCCCCTCCTCTCCCTCTCCCACAGAGTCCAAAAGACTGTTCTATAAATCTGTGTCTCTTTTGCTGTCTTGCATACAAGGTTATTGTTACCATCTTTCTAAATTTCATACATATGCGTTAGTATACTGTATTGGTGTTTTTCTTTCTGGCTTACTTCACTCTGTATAATAGGCTCCAGTTTCATCCACCTCATTAGAACTGATTCAAATGTATTCTTTTTAATGGCTGAGCAAGCATTTTTTTTTTATGATGTTATGTCTTAACAAAACTATTCTTTCTGGTTCTGCTATATGCCACACTTGAGTGTTAGGGGAGTTCTGACGGGTGAGAAGATATAGCCCAGTGAGCAGCAGAAAGCGAAATTCCCAGGGATGATACTAACTTCAGATCAGATCAGATCAGATCAGTCTCTCAGTCGTGTCCGACTCTTTGCGACCCCATGAACTGCAGCACGCCAGGCCTCCTTGTCCAACACCAACTCCCGGAGCTCACTGGGACTCACATCCATTGAGTCAGTGATGCCATCCAGCCATCTCATCCTCTGTCGTCCCCTTCTCTTCTTGCCCCCAATCCCTCCCAGCATCAGAGTCTTCTCCAATGAGTCAGCTCTTCGCATGAGGTGGCCAAAATACTGGAGTTTCAGCTTTAGCATCATTCCTTCCAAAGAAATTCCAGGGCTGATCTCCTTCAGAATGGACCGGTTGGATCTCCTTGCAGTCCAAGGGACTCTCAAGAGTCTTCTCCAACACCACAGTTCAAAAGCATCAATTCTTCGGCACTCAGCCTTCTTCACAGTCCAGCTCTCACATCCATACATGACCACAGGAGAAACCATAGCCTTGACTAGATGGACCTTTGTTGGCAAAGTGATGTCTCTGCTTTTGAATATGCTATCTAGGTTGGTCATAACTTTCCTTCCAAGGAGTAAGTGTCTTTTAATTTCATGGCTGCAGTCACCATCTGTAGTGATTTTGGAGCCCCCTAAAATAAAGTCTTACACTGTTTCCACTGTTTCCCCATCTATTTCCCATGAAGTGATGGGACCAGATGCCATGATCTTTGTTTTCTGAATGTTGAGCTTTAAGCCAACTTTTTCACTCTCCAATTTCACTTTCATCAATAGGCTTTTGAGTTCCTCTTCACTTTCTGCCATAAGGGTGGTGTCATCTGCATATCTGAGGTTATTGATATTTCTCCCGGCAATCTTGATTCCAGCTTGTGTTTCTTCCAGTCCAGCATTTCTCATGATGTACTCTGCATATAAGTTAAATAAGCAGGGTGATAATATATAGCCTTGACGTACTCCTTTTCCTATTTGGAACCAGTCTGTTGTTCCATGTCCAGTTCCAACTGTTGCTTCCTGACCTGTATACAAATTTCTCAAGAGGCAGATCAGGTAGTATGGTATTCCCATCTCTTTCAGAATTTTCCAGAGTTTATTGTGATACTAACTTAGGAAAGTTAATTACAATCATCTTCTGGTAGGGATGGGGTGGAGCATGACCAAGATAATAAGAACAACCTTCAGAAGGTATTTAACACTGTCCTTAGATAAACAGCTGAGACCCAAGGATTGAAAGGTCCTGGGACAGCATCACTGGAGAAAATAGACAAGTGTTTGATGACAGCCCGGTTCACTGGCAAAGAAACCATTTCTTGCTTCAGCTTACTCACTATCAGCTCTTACAGACTTCATCATCAACACAAAGTGTGCATGGGATTTTCAGATTTTGTAACAAATCTTTATCCTCCAGAACCATTCTCTACACTCTGTATGGAGAACCATTCTGCACACACAGCCCAGAGTAGGAATGCTACTCACTCAAGTCTCTCCCGTGGCACTCATCCTACTTGGAATGAAACCCAAATCCCTCCCTCAGTCTCCAGGCATGATGTGATTCATGCTAGACCTGCCCTCCAAGCTCTGTCTACACCTCCCCTCTTCATTCTACCTTGCTACATGGAACTTCCCATTTTTCCCTAAATATGGAGGCATTTCTCCCTGTGTGCATTCAAGTCACTTCAGTTGTGTCCAACTCTTTGCAGCCTATGGACTACAGCCCGCCAGGCTTTTCTCTGTCCATGGGATTCTCCAGGCAAGAATACTGGAGTGGGTTGCCATGCCCTCCTCCAGGGGCTCTTTCCCAGCCAGGGATGGAAGCCGCATCTCTTATGTCTCCTGCATTGGCAGGCAGGTTCTTTATCACTAGCGCCACCTGAGAAGCCTTGATATACTTCTACTCTTCTCTGTTCCTGGAAATTCTAAATTATTCTTCCCCTAGATATCTCCATCTTTACTTCATTCAGGTCTGTTTACCTCCCTTTTAAAAATGTTACACTGGATCTCTTACATTGCTATACTTTCATCATGTTATTATATTTCTGAAATGTCTTTCTTGTCTTTGTGATTGTAAGCACCAAAGGAGCAGAAAAATTGTCTCTTTGTGTCTCTTGCACACAACTATGTCTATACAACAATAGTGATGGGCATTGTAAATTGGGCCTTTAGTGAACGAATGCATTAGTAAACAAAGAACTGGAACTAAGAGACTACCCCAGGGTCACAATCCTGAGAATTAGAATTTGAATTCTAGAATTCCAGTTTTTTTCTTAACTCAAATCTGGTGTTCTTCCTATTATACCAAAAATGTCACGATTATTTGTTTAAATTTTTTTTTTTTTTTTTTTTTTGCTTATTTGGCTACTTAATAAAGGATTATAATATGAGCAGTTATTTCTTGGAAAATATTATATGAATAGACTCGTACTGAATACCTGCTCTGACAGCCACCTATCCTTGATGAAAGCTTTTAGGGAAAGGAAGGGGATGGTTGCCTGGAGCATGGGAGAAACCCATAGTCTATGGGAGTGAGTATCAAGATTAAAAATCCACAGCTGATAAGTCTCCAAGTTACTGTGTTCCATTTGCAGTGCTTGGACCTTGAATGTCCATGGAATAAGGGTTGAAGAGACCCCTGGCACCTGAGTATTTGCATTCCCATGATCCTAGCATGTGTCATTGTAGAACTGAGGCAATGGGAATAAGAGCTTCTGATGCTGAGATAACCTAGAACTGCAATTAGAAAGTGGCACTTTTTAAAGATGCCACCTGTCAGCTGGTAGCTACTGGTTTTCAGACTTAGTGCCTGGGAAGGTATCTTATCCTAAATGAAGGGGGCTTTCACTGGTATTGGAAACAGTTACCAACTACTGGTTTTATAATTTATCTGCAAAACAGTTTAAACAATTTCCTAAAATCTGGATTTCTACCATGAAAACATGCCATTGGTCTTAACCTAAGTAACTTGGTTCCTAAAAACAGTTGCTTAACACTCTCGGCGTGATGAGTCCTGGCTTAGCCATTGCTTTTCTGGCTATCACAAGGTACTAAATACATCATTGACTAATGCACTGTGTATAAATCCAACCGTGCTTCTTCCGAGGGTAATCTCTCTCCCTCCCCAGTTTCTTTTCCTATGTTAGATTTATGCCCTTTTTGGGAAAATGCACTTACCCCCTTTCCAAATACTTAGGTCGGTGAACTCATTTCTGGAATTCAGGAGTCTGGAGTCTTTAAGATTTGGCAGATAAAAGATGATCCCTTTTGAGACTGTAGCTTAAATACAATGAGTTTTGTACATGCTAATGGAATCAAAAAGTAAGATTACATGTCCAGACTTATTTCAACATTCTGTATTTCCATTTAAAGAGGGCAGTTTGTGTCAGATCTAAGAGGCAGACCTGATATTACACTAGTTTATGACTAAGTCAAATGCATATCTCCTCTTTAAATATCTCATTATATCATCACGTGAGAGATATGAAGACAGAAAGAAATATATCAAATGAGTTCTTGGCATATTATAATAAAATTCACTCGCAGTTAAATAATCTGTAAGGGAACATTTCCAGAACTCATATAGAGAAAATACAATTGCTGTTCTTCAAAATTAAATACGTATTGTAATTATCACAAAAATAATTACATTTTATTTCAAACCTTCTAGGTGTCAGACACTCCAGAAATTGAGATTTAGAAATTTAAGTTGCTTAACTTGTAGGTGGGTTCCACCATATACCAATATGACACCAATGTGAATGTTTGCTAAGATGAAGTACTCTGCCAAGCTCTTAATCCTCAAAAAAGTTCCATGTGGTGGGTACTACTCATCCTGGCTTTACAATGAATAGATCAAGACTTAAAATGGCCTAAGGTTGACAGCTAGCCTGTGGGGGACATGGGACCCTAACCCAGGGCTGTCAGATAGAATTTCAGGGCTTTTAGAACCCTTGTGTAGGAACCATTCTATTTCCTTCCAATATTCAGGATAGCTGCAAAGACTGATATGAGGGTTTGCCTAAGGGGTGGTAGATTGCCCGCGAGGTGAGTCCTCCAAGCAGGCCTTACTGTGCAGTGGGCTCCCCCTACTGCACCTGCCTGGAATTGCCTCGGATGCTGCTCTGGGAAGTGGCCTAAGCTAGAAGCTGTGAATGATGATTTCCTGGAATTATCATTTCTTTTCCCAAAGGTTCAAGAACAAGCAGGGGTGACTGGCAAGAGGACTAAGTACAGAAAATAGAAGGTATAATGTATCCCATTTGTGTTTAACTGAGTTGGCCACTGAAAACCTACTGATTCACTCTCATTCTGCTTTCTTTTCTGGCGAGTGCTCACAAATTGTATTTGAAGACTGTTGCCACCTAATTTATTTAGCCTATGTTGTGGGAATGCCAGCTATCATATTCCATTAGAAATTCTTCTCCAATGCCATCTTTGGGGGCTGTGTAATTTATTTATGCAAAGGTGAGGCTTACAGGGTGGTATGTTCTCTTCCTTTGCATTCAGGAAGTGAGGATTAGATCTAGTTTTCTTTCCCCATTCTTCTAAATTACTTTTACTTTATGCGTTGCCATCAGGGTCATGAGAGAAAGTGCCAGCTGTCAATCCAGTACCCCTTCTCTGCTTTCTCACTAACAGAACTTTAAATCTCCATAGGACCACATCAAAAAATAATTCCCAGGTACCTTTAGGCTGTTGTACCCATCCAGTTAAGATGTGTTAGAGTATATATGTTGTGAGAGACTTCCAAGAAGACTCTTTAAAAGCACCTTGGAATCAGCCTTGTTTATTAATAACTTTCTCTATTCTTCTTTCTGCTGTCTGGAGTATGGATGAGATGGCTGGAACTCTAGCATCCATTCTGAATCATGAGGTCACCTTAAGTCTGGAAGCAACACACCAAAAATGGTAAGAATCTGGGTATCTGGTGCTGCCATGCCAATCCTGGACTTTCTATTTCTAGTCTTCTTCTATGTGAGAAAGTATACACTTGAGAGTCTGAGTCACTTATTTTGGTGTTACTGATATTCCTAACCTATATAAGACCCTTTGTAAAGTAAAAATAATTATAATTTTGTGAGGGAGAATCCAAGAATAGTACACTACATTGGGTTTGTTATAAAGATAAAATTGTATAGTCCCCACAATAACCTTGTGTGTGTACGCTCAGTTGCTCAGTTTTGTCTCTTTGTGACCCCATTGACTGTAGACTGCCAGGCTGCTTTATCCATGGGATTTTCCTGGCAAGAATACTGGAGTGGGTTACCATTTCATCCTCCAGGGGATCCTCCCAACCCAGGGATTGAATCCATGTCTTCTGTCTCCTGCATTGCAGGCAGATTCTTTGTCACTGAGCCACAAGGGAAGCCCCACAATAACCTTATGAAAGAGCTAATATAATCTTTACTTCAACTAGCACGTGTTAGTCTCTCATTCATGGACTGTAGCCTGCCAGCCTCCTCTGTCCATGGAATTCTCCAGCCCAGAATACTGGAGTGGGTTGCATTCCCTCCTCCAGGGGATCTTCACAACCCAGGGATCAAAACCGGATCTCCTGAATTGCAGACAAATTCTTTACCATTTCAGCCACCAGGGAAGCCCCATGGCTTCACTTCATAATTACAGACAATAAGTCTCTGAAAAGCTTATTTGAATATTTGCTCAGCTTATATCCCATGGGAGGAGGCTCCTGGTCGGCTGTAGTCCCTGGGATCACAAAGAGCCAGACACAAGTGAGGGGCCAATATGCACATACAGCTAGGAAAAAACAGAGCCACAATTTAAATTTAAATCTATATAATCATTAGGTTCTACATCCTACTCTTTTTCTCTTTTAACTCTACTGGCTACCTGTGGCAGTTTATTCATATCTCCACCAACCTTCTGCCTTGTTTCAAATCCTTTCTCCCCTTTGACCTCAGGTCGTTTAACTCCAAGCCTCAGTGTCCCTGTAAAACAAGGGACCTGTAAAATGAGACTTTTAAGACTGTTTATTTTTTAGAATTGTTCAGAAATCAAATGGATTAGTTCATAGGAAAACACTTATCAAAGTAGTTCACACATATAATCTTGATACAAACTCCATTGTATAGTTTCATTATTTTTACATTGTATTAATACAACTAACCACCTGACCTGCCTCTTGGGAAATGTGTATGCAGGTCAGGAAGCAACAGTTAGAACTGGACATGGAACAACAGACTGGTTCCAGATAGGAAAAGGAGTATGTCAAAGTTGTATATTGTCACCCTGCTTATTAAACTTCTATGCAGAGTACATCATGAGAAACGCTGGGCTGGAAGAAGCACAAGCTGGAATCAAGATTGCCAGGAGAAATTTCAATAACCTCAAATATGCAAATAACACCACCCTTATGGCAGAAAATGAAAAGGAACTAAAGAGCCTCTTGACAAAACTGAAAGAGGAGAGTGAAAAGTTGCCTTAAAGCTCAATATTCAGAAATGAAGATCATGGCATCTGGTCCCATCACTTTATGGGAAATAGATGGGGAAACAGTGGAAACAGTGTCAGACTTTATTTTGGGGGGCTCCAAAATCACTGCAGATGGTGACTGCAGCCATGAAATTAAAAGACGCTTTCTCCTTGGAAGAAAAGTTATGACCAGCCTAGATAGCATATTCAAAAGAAGAGACATTACTTTGCCAACAAAGGTCCGTCTAGTCAAGGCTATGGTTTTTCCAGTGGTCATGTATGGATGTGAGAGTTGGACTGTGAAGAAAGCTGAGGGCCGAAGAATTGATGCTTTTGAACTGTGGTGTTGGAGAAGACTCTTGAGAGTCCCTTGGACTGCAAGGAGATCCAATCAGTCCATTCTAAAGGAAATCAGCCCTGGGATTTCTTTGGAAGGAATGATGCTGAAGCTGAAACTCTAGTACTTTGGCCACCTAATGCGAAGAGTTGACTCACTGGAAAAGACTCTGATGCTGGGAGGAATTGGGGGCAGGAGGAGAAGGGGACGGCAGAGGATGAGATGGCTGGATGGCATCTGGATGTCCAGATGGCATCCTCATCCAGAGGATGAGATGGACTGACTCGATGGACGTGAGTCTGAGTGAACTCCGGGGGTTTGTGATGGACACGGAGGCCTGGGGTGCTGCGATTCATGGGGTCGCAAAGAGTCGGACACGACTGAGTGACTGAACTGAACTGAACTGAATACAATTAATAATTTATATGTCTGTCTGTCTTAATAGAGTCTAAGATCACAGTGGCAGGAGATATACTTTTGTCACCTCTGTGTCCCCTTTAGATTTTGCACAATGCTTTGCACTTGTTAAACTCTGTAAAGTTTAGTTGAGTTTAACTTATTTGGAATGTAGTATTGTGGGACATACCTTGATTGATGAGTTGTTTAAACTTTATTTTTATGGTTATTTAGGTGTAGTTTATGGTCATTTTTGTGATCCAGATGAATGGTTAAGTCTGAAGAATGCAATTTGCCTGAGTGGAACAGAGGTCAGTTATTAGTCACAATTAATCTTGTGGTCATTAGTTATGGGATTTCACCATAAAAGCATTAATTTGCAAAGCATTTTAAGAAGCCAAAACTGTTTCACTGCTCATATTAACCATTTTGAAATATTAAACTTAGGCCAAATTCTATTTTAATTTGCTTCACTGGCTTATAAGAAATAAAGACTCTGTTATTTATATGTAGCTCTAAAATACAATAAAATCTTTGTTTTGTCCACGTGAAAGATTTCTAAGACTGACAAAGTGAAAGTGAAGTCGTTCAGTCGTGTCCGACTCTTTGCGACCCCATAGACTGTAGCCTGTCAGGTTCCTCCAATCCATGGGATTTTCCAGGCAAGAGTGTTGGAGTGGATTGCCATTGCCTTCTCCAGGGGATCTTCCTGACCCAGGAATCGAATCCGGGTCTCCCACACTGTGGGCAGAAACTTTACTGTCTGAGCCATAGTCCATGGGGTTGCAAAGAGTTGGACAGGACTTAGAGACTTCACTTTGACTTTGTCAGTCTTAGAAATGTTTCACATGGACAAAACAAAGATTTTCTTGTATTTTACAGCTACATATAAATAACACAGAGTCTTTATTTCTTATAAGCTGATGAAACAAATTAAAATGGAATTTGGCCTGAGTTTAAAAGACTGGCAAACTCATCTGTTATTCTCAAAACTCAGTTTTTGATGCTCAAGTGTGTCAAAATAGTTCTTTCTTCAAAACTCATAAATATATCTATCATAAAGCACAAATAATAAAATTTGTGTAAATATTTATTTTTCTCTTAAACATATTTCAATAGGAAAGTCTTGGATTGGATGTGAAATGCTTTAAAGAAAAAACAACTTAAAAGTAAAATATAGTTCAGTGTCCCAAAGGATCTCACATTTTAGGACAGAATCTTCCAGAGTTATCTTCTGTTATTTGTTAGAGAAACATGTGAACTTTGGATGAGGTGACATCTTTTAGCAAAAGAAGTTTCAGTGCTGAGAGCATGAACTTGAATTCAAACCAATTAAAACATAATTAAATTGATTTGGCAAGGAAAATGTATTTTGGTAAGTAAACAAACAAAATGTGACTGAATCCCATTCTTTACAACTAGGAGAGGATTTGAATTGTAGCTATTTGATAATCCTCAACAGGATTTTCCCTGCTGATACATTTTGTACACAGTCCATAGAAAAATTAGAGGATTCTCTATAGCTGCTCCTAGGAGGTGGTAGACGCCAATGTAAACAGTTTACAAAGCCTTGTTCTGTTATACCCTTGTGTTGAAAAGTTGATTATGAAGGCTTATTGTAATCTAATTATTACATGACTGGGATAATATTTTGCAAATCTTAATTTGATGTTTTGCATTCTTCTCTCCCACAAATCATTTGCCTTGGAAGCCATGATGACATTTTGCTAGAGAAGCAGGGAGGGTGGATACTGCTACAGGAAAGAGATGCCAAAACCAGGAGCAGTGACACCATCACCTGAGAGTTTCTCTGAGCAGCTCAGGTCCCTCACTGCTGATCCACAAAGGCTCTCCAGTTACCCTCTGTCCCGGGAGGTTTTGAGGGGATTAACAAGACAGTTTTTTTTCTTTTAGTTTTGGAGAGAATGAAGGGGGGATTAGAGTGGTAGGATACAACATAGAAAACAAAAAAGAAAGTATGTCTTTACCAAATATTAATACTTTGACTCAGGTATTTAAACTGATAAAACCTCTGTATTTGTAGCTAAGAAATTCCTATGTTTTCTCCTTAGACACTGTATTTTTTATCCTTAAAAATTAGGTGTGTGTCTTTTTATATCTTCCATGTTTCTCCTCAAAATGCTTGTTTCCCTCTGCTCTCCTGAACATATTCAATGTAGTTTTAATGACGTACAGTAGCTTTCAAGATTCTCTTGTCGACAAGTTCAATGAGCTGTGTCATTTCTGGATCTGTTTCAATTGATGGATTTTTCTCCTTATTTTGGGGCATGTATATTCTTGCTTGTTTACCTGCTCATAATCTTCTTTATTAGATTCTAGATTTCACGTTCTAGATTTCACCTAGGTGAGCATTGGATATTCATGTGTGTATATATAATATCAATTCTTGAGCTTGGCTCTGCGATACAGTTAAGTTCCTTGGAAAGAGTTTGAGACTCTCAAGGATTGCTTTTAAGCTCTGCCTGGCAAGTCAAGAGAAGTCTTGAATCTGGGGCTGATTTTTCCCCCTCCTTTCTGAGGCAATATCTTTGTCTTCCATCCTATTATCTGTGAATTATGAGGTTTTCCCCACTGTGGCAACTGGCAACAAACTACGCCTAGGCTTTGCGACTGTTCTGAGAGTTGTTCTGCTTGCTTCTTTCCGCTGGTTCTGTCCCCAGCACCAGGCTGAGGAAGCCTCTCTGTAGGTCTCTGGAGTTCTCTCTCCTTGGGTGAGAGAGAACTAGCCATTAGTTTGTCTGGTTGACAAATATCTGTTAAATGCTGACTATATGTTTAGTGTTATGCCAGGAACTGGATATTGAGATAAAAAACAATTCTTGCCATGTTCACAGACTTAAGAAATTTCTAGTATTGCAGCCATTACTTCTCTGAAGTACGTTTCTAGTTTATTTTTTATGTATTAGACATGTCATTGTTATTAGCATGAATTAATCTACATGATACCTTATGTCAGAATAAATTTTGCTCCTTTCCAAAGTTGTTTGGCTTTTTTTCAGTTATCATTGGCCTTGTCCACGTTAATGAAAATTTTTATCTCTGTAAATTTTTACATATAATTGCTAATTTGGGTTGAAAACAAAGGAGTCAGGAAATACTTAACGAATTCATAGAAAAACCAAAAAAAGATGAAGAAATTGAGGGTGATGAGAATAAAACTTTAAAAATTAATTTCAAAAAGACTTGCTCAAAAACCACATTGACTCTTGGCTCAGTGTGTGTGTTTCTTGGCTGAGAGACGATTGAAGAGAAGAAGGAATGGTACCTCTTCAGTGAAGCTCGGATAGCTAGAGTGGAATTCTAGCTATTGAATGGGTTTTCTGTCTAAACAAGGACCTCTAAATATTCAGCATCTCTCAATTACTATACCTCCTCTTGCCCTCAAAAGAGGACTCTTGCCTTTTTCTTGTTTACATATTGATATATAGCAAATCTTCATTTTTTAAAGGTCAAACAAAAAGAGTACGTATATTTAAAAAAATTATCTTCAATTTCATACTCTGAAGGGGCTTCTCAGGTGGCTCAGTGGTAAAGAATCCACCTGCCCATGCAAGGAGACGCAGACAATTCAGGTTTGAGCCCTGGTTAGGGAAGATCCCCTGCAGGAGGTAATGGCAACCCACTCCAGTGTACTTGCCTGGAGAGTCCCCACGGACAGAGGAGCCTGGTGGGCTATAATCCATAGCATTGCAAAGAGTTAGACAAAACTGAGCGACTGAGGATGCACATACTCTGAAGCGATCAGCATTAGTTTTTGATGACTATCATGTTATATCTCTTGTTATATAAATAGCAGCATAATTTCATAAAAAGGAATCATACATACTTTAAAATTATTTATGTCAGTTTTTCTTTTAAAATTCCTTTCTCTTTCATATGTATTCCTATTTTTTGCACATATGTATCAATATGTATTTATCTATATATGTATTTATTTCTTTAGATTACTTTCTCTGGAAGCAGGACTTAGGTTAGCCTTTCCAAAACCATGTGGAGGGAGAGTGGGCAAGACTTCTTTTTCCAAAGAAAATTAGAGATATTATAGCAGAGCAATGTGGATGGATGCTAGAAAACTAGAAACAACAAATGTTCATCACTTAAGGATTCTGGATATGGTGTAAATCACTAACAAAGCTGATACTAGCCTCATGACCTTGAGCAAGAGCCTTTAACTTCTTTGAGCTTCAGCTTCTTCATCTGCACCATGTGCTTTTGGAAACTGAATGGAAAATGTATATGAAATGTAGAGTAAGCATTCATTAATTGCTCACTTGGCTCCTACCTTTCTGCACTCATTCATGTTTTCAAGAACAACTGTGAGTGCTTATTATATGCCAGACACTCTACTAGGTGCTAGCAAAACGTGGTGCAAAATCAGATGCCCTCAAGGAGCTTCCAGATGTGGATAGGACAGATACTAAGCACAGAATCACATTCAAAAA
Source organism: Tragelaphus eurycerus (assembly GCA_935064755.1). NCBI lineage: Eukaryota > Metazoa > Chordata > Mammalia > Artiodactyla > Bovidae > Tragelaphus > Tragelaphus eurycerus. Next base: position 1,907,347 of record CAKXYN010000061.1, read on the forward strand.
TGTTCAGTTACATAATAAAGGGGCATGAAGGAAGGTTACCTGAGGAAGTAGTCATTGTCCTGAGATCTCATGATAGATTAGTGGTTGACAGTTGACTAGTTAAGGAAGTGGGAGAGTGTTATAGGCTAAGAAAAAATATTTCTGAGCCCTGAGGTAGGAAGGAGCACTGTGTGTTGGAGGAACTGAGGCCAGGGCAGCTAGAGAGCAGTGCGTGAGGGGTTGTCCAGGGCAGATGAGGTTGGAGACAGAGTTGCCTTGTTGGCCACTGTAAGAAAATTCTTCTTTATCCTAAGAATGAAAGGCAATCACTTATGTGTTTCAAGCAAGGCAGCGGATAAAGATGTTTGCATTTTGAAAAATCACTTTCAGTATAGTAGTAAAGATACGATGGTGGATAGGTGGCTGTTAAGAGTGGATATGATTAGAACCAGTGGAAGGTGTCTGGTATGGTCCAGAAAGAGAATGTGGTCACTTAGACCAGGTTTAGGTTAGGGAACTTTCAGAGAAGTGAATGGATGTGGGAAACATTGAGAAAGTAAGAACAGCAGGGCTTCATGATGGCCTTCACATGGGAGGTAAGGGGGAAAGTGTGGGGGCCCAAAATGAGTCTGACATTTTTGTTTGGATGATGGGATGCAAGTTTTTAACCATTCATTGTTGTGGTTTGAAGATGTAGTGGGAGGGATAGTCAGAGAGCTTGAATTAAATTCTGAACATGTTGAGTTTTAGATGCTTTTGAAGAATCTAAATAATGCATAGTTGACAGGTGCAACCATGAGTCTGGATCTCAGAAGTGAGATATGGCTGAAGATATAAAATGTGGAACATCTCTGTGTGTAATAATCTAAACTGTGGCTGAGGAAATCCCACTCCTGGACATATACCCAGGCAAAATTATAATTCAAATAGATACATGTTCACAGCAACATTATTCACAATAGCTGGGACATAGAAACAGCCTAAAGGCCCATTGACAGAAGAATCGATAAGGAAGATGTGGTGCGTACATACAATGGAAGAGTACTCGCCATAAAAAACAATGGAATAAGGCCATTTGGAGCCACATAGATGCAACTAGAGATTAGCATACTAAGTGAGATGAGTCAGAAAGAGAAAGACAAATACCATATGATAGGACTTATAGGTGGAATCTAAAATTTGGCACAAGTGAACCTTTCTATAGAACAGAAACAGACTCACAGACATAAGAGAAGAGAGTTATGGGTGACCAAGGGGGAGGGGCTTGGGGGAGGGAAGGACTGAGAGTTTGGGATTAGCAGACATAAACTATTATATACAGGGTAGATAAAGAGCAAGGTCCTACTGAATAGTATAGGGAACTATATTCAATATCCTGTGAGAAACCACAATGGAAAAGGATATAAAAAATGTCGATATGTGTATAACTGAGTCATTTTGTTCTACAGTAGAGATGGGTACCATATTGTAAATAAACTATACTTCAATAAAAATAAATAAATGAAGTAAAAGCTAAACTATGGTTGAGAAGGTGATCACCTCAGGAGAACAGGAAAAGCAGTCCCTTCATACCATTTATATTTTCATTGTATTGGAGACAGGGATCAAGACCATCCCCATGGTAAAGAAATGCAAAAAAGCAAAATGGCTATCTGAGGAGACCTTACAAATACTTGTGAAAATAAGATAAGTGAAAAGCAAAGGAGAAAAGGAAAGATATAAGCATCTGAATGCAGAGTTCCAAAGAATAGGAAGAAGAGATAAGAAAGCTTTCCTCAGCCATCAATGCAAAGAAATAGAGGAAAACAACAAAATGGGAAAGACTAGAGATGTCTTCAAGAAAATTAGAGATACCAAGGGAATATTTCATGCAAAGATGGGCTCAATAAAGGACAGAAATGGTATGGACCTAACAGAAGCAGAAGATATTAAGAAGAGGTAGCAAGCATACACAGAACTGTACAAAAAAGAGCTTCACAACCAATATAATCACGATGGTGTGATCACTGACCTAGAGCCAGACATCCTGGAATGTGAAGTCAAGTGGGCCTTAGAAAGCATCACTACGAACAAAGCTAGTGGAGGTGATGGAATTCCAGTGGAGCTATGTCAAATCCTGAAAGATGATGCTGTGAAAGTGCTGCACTCAATATGCCAGCAAATTTGGAAAACTCAGCAGTGGCCACAGGACTGGAAAAGGTCAGTTTTCATTCCAATCCCAAAGAAAGGCAATGCCAAAGAATGCTCAAACTACCACACAATTGCACTCATCTCACACGCTAGTAAAGTAATGCTCAAAATTCTCCAAGCCAGGCTTTCAGCAATGCATGAACCAGGAAATTCCTGATGTTCAAGCTGGTTTTAGAAAAGGCAGGGGAACCAGAGATTAAATTGCCAACATCTGCTGAATCATCAAAAAAGCAAGAGAGTTCCAGAAAAACATCTATTTCTGCTTTCTTGACTATGCCAAAGCCTTTGACTGTGTGGATCACAATAAACTATGGAAAATTCTGAAAGAGATGGGAATACCAGACCACCTGACCTGCCTCTTGAGAAACCTGTAATGCAGGTCAGGAAGCAACAGTTAGAACTGGACATGGAACAACAGACTGGTTCAAATAGGAAAAGGAGCATATCAAGGCTGTATATTGTCACCCTGCTTATTTAACGTATATGCAGAATACATCATGAGAAACGCTGGACTGGAAGAAGCACAAGGTGGAATCAAGATTGCTGGGAGAAATACCAATTACCTCAGATATGCAGATGACACCACCCTTATGGCAGAAAGTGAAGAGGAACTAAAAGCCTCTTGATGAAGGTGAAAGTGGAGAGTGAAAAAGTTGGCTTAAAGCTCAACATTCAGAAAATGAAGATCATGGCATCCAGTCCTATCACTTCATGGGAAATAGATGGGGAAACAGTGGAAACAGTGTCAGACTTTCTTTTTTGGGCTCTAAAATCACTGCAGATGGTGATTGCAGCCATGAAATTAAGAAACACTTACTCCTTGGAAGGGAAGTTATGACCAACCTAGATAGCATATTCAAAAGCAGAGGCATTACTTTGCCAACAAAGGTCTGTCTAGTCAAGGCTATGGTTTTTCCAGTGGTCATATATGGATGTGACCGTCGGACTGTGAAGAAAGCTGAGTGCCGAAGAATTGATGCTTTTGAACTGTGGTGTTGGAGAAGACGCTTGAGAGTCCCTTGGACTGCAAGGTGATCCAACCAGTCCATCCTAGAGGAAATCAGTCCTGAGTGTTCATTGGAGACACTGATACTAAAGCTGAAACTCCAGTACTTTGGCCACTTCATGGGAAGAGTTGACTCACTGGAAAAGACCCTGATGCTGGGAGGGCTTGGGGGCAGGAGGATAAGGGGATGACAAAGGATGAGATGCCTGGATGGCATCATCAACTCAATGGACATGAGTTTTAGTGAACTGCAGTTGGTGATGGACAGGGAGGCCTGGTGTGCTGCAATTCATGGGGTCGCAAAGAGTTGGACATGACTGAGGGACTGAACTGAACTGAACTGATATTAAAAAGTAGCACACATAAATCATGACAAAAACTGGATTGTAAGTACTGATGAAGTAATAAAAGTACTAAATATAAGTACTTCATATATATATATATATTCACCTTTGTGTATGCTTATATCAGTATCATATGAAACTACTATACATAAATATGCATATTTTAATAACTACTACTCTGAAATAGTTTCCTTACTCCATATTAACAGTCATTGGTTCCCCTTTTGGAGATTTAGTCTATAGGTCATTTTTTTCCCCACTACCTTTAACAGTAATGATGCTTTTCTAGTTTTGTGAAACAAAGCCATATATGACAATTTTTTTTATGTCTAAAGAGTTTTTAGATAACCCTGTGGTAATACACTTTTGATAATTATTTTTGTTATATGCTTCAAGGATTTATGCATTGAGACTTGGCTATAGGTTTGTTAATGGTTTATTAACATCCTCACTTTGCATTATCCTGTGTTGGTTGTCTGTAATACATAGTTTCTGCTATGCTTTTCTTTTACCTTTACCACAGGTCTGAGAGTAAAATTAATACAAAGATTTATAACTTCCTGTTTTTCCTTCCCTGTACTATCTTCTTGTAACCTTTAACTCATATGTGGCCACTTTTTTAAATATACAAATTTGTAAGGCTTCATACTACATGCAGGGCTTCCCTTGTAGCTCAGCTGGTAAAGAATCTGCTTATAATGCAGGAGACCTGAGTTTGATCACTGGGTTGGGAAGATCTTGTGGAGGAGGGCATGGCAATCCACTCCAGTATTCTTGCCTCGAGAAACCCCAAAGACAAAGAAACCTGGTGGGCTACAGTCCATGGTCACAAAGATTCGGATATGACTGAGCGACTAAGCACAGCACAGCATACTACATGCAAAATTGACAATGCACTGGTTTCTAATTTAGCGTACTGCAACTTCCAAATTTTCACTGCAAGCAAACGGACTTCGATGGTTATGGAAATGTCCAGAAATGCAACCTAGAACCTTTGCATTAAATAAGAAGCTAAGGGAGTAAAGTAGATTATACAAGAAAAAAATCACATATATCTAAATTATTTTATTTAATTTAACCTGACTTGTTTAGGTTTCTGATAAAACTCTAGAGCAGGTTTGATAGTGTACATGGTGGGATGGTAAGGAGATGGTTGATTAAATCACTCTCCTACAGCACATAAAGTCTTGATTCTAGACCCTTCCCCTGGATGGAAGAAATGTGAGGAGAATATGAATGCCTATTGGATGCAGGTCTATAGATGAAGGAGAACTGCAATCTTATATATATATATATAAAACTAAATCACTTTTCTGTATACCTGAACTTACTCAACATTGTAGATCAACTGTACTCCAACACAAAATAAAAATTAAAAAAAAATTAAAAATACTGCAGATCCTATTTTCTGATAGTTTTAATTCTAATGGATTAATTGTGTCAGGAAATAAATTCCTTAGGGAATCCCCATGCAAAATTTTCACCACATTTCTAGGGAGTTACAGAGCTGATTCTCTGATTCTGTTGCATAAATGAGGATTTTTTGAACTGTCATCTTGAATTTTAACAATTTATATGAAGTTTGCCTCTTTGTCTAATATAATCATATGAGTATATATATATATATATATATCACTCAAATCAGTTATTGATATAATTATATAACTTCATCCTTCAAAAGCTTAAAGTATGAATTTGTCAGGAAGATATGCTATATGCACCTTGCAGGGCTTACATATTCTGTGGCACAGAAGCAATGGAGTGTAGGCCTCGGTGTTAGGAGAGACAGCATATACTGCTTTATTTAAATTGTCCTTAGGAGCACTTAACTTCAGTTAAAAGTTTTATCTACAATAGCAAAATGGAATAAAGATACTGAAATTGTCTGTTTCAGTCAGGCAAATGATTTGAACATAGACTCATAGTGATGATTAAGTTTCATTTCTAGAAATTCAAGTTGTACTTCCAGAGTGTGTTGTGTGTGTATATGTATATATATATTTATATTTGCATTTTGTAGTATAAGTTCTTCAGGGTTGCTAGTTACTTGGTTGGTGTTTTAACTTCTAAAACAGTGCCTGGCACATAAGAGGTTATCCGAAAATAAATGTTACATAAATAAATGAAGATGAATAAGTGAATTACCTGTGCTCAGTACACTCTAGTTGAAAGGCTTTTTAAAAAATAATGTTCAAAATTTTCAAGTGTATGTTATAGAGTCTCAGACCATAGTCTCAGACGTAGCCTCATAGCTTACAGCTATTGGACATTAGGAGAAAAATGGTATTTAGATGATGGAGACCACTCAGATAAATTTCTGAATTAATTTTTCCTATAGATGCAAAAGGTTGAAATATAGACTTCAAGAATAAATGAGACTGTGGTTTTCTAATTAAATGAAATTATTTTAAAATATAATGCTTCCTATTTTTTCGACGATAATACTAAATGTTAATTTAACTTTGGAGGTTGTTTTCTATGACTTTATTCTTAATTACTATTGTTATTTGTTTTTTTTATCCTTTATTATGTATTATCTTTAAATGTTGATGCAGTCTTGAATGGTTGCAAATTTTCAAAGGCCAGACTCTAATTAGCTCCTTAAGGTGGTTGTATAAAAAAAGGTATCTTCTGATTTTAAATATAGTTTTAAATTAAGTCAGAGGAAGCAAGGTTTGAAGTAAATATCTTTCCTTAAGATAATTTTAGTTTTGACAGCCTGCACCTATTAACTAATTATGGAGAGTTGTCTAAAAGAAAAACTCATTAGTATGTGACATAAATAGGGCATATTTCTCGCCAGTTCAGTTCAGTGCTAGTAAATATACCCACAGAGTTCTGAATTCACCAGTGTTGTCAATTCACTGGGCTTTCCAATTTTACCACAAAAGAGAGTTTCCTTCATAGTACATTAGCCATCCCACCAAAACTCCATTTTAATAGAAACTAAAGCCGAAACAGATGGAGTAACAATAGGTCATGTAGCTGACATATTGTGAAGCTTTGGAAATGTATAGTATATCTTGATGTTAAAAATGATTCATTTAAATCATTTTATATCTTTAGTTATATCTTCATAGAGGTCAATCAGTGAGTAGATTAAAATGATAATATATTAAGCGTTTAGTGATTTTATGAGACATGCATTCATGTTTCGAAGTATGTGAAAACACTTTCACTTCCCAGGAAGATATGGTAAATAAATTTTTTCTATCACTTCCACTAAGTACAGTTTAAAAAGCTTGAACATTGTGCATAAAACTAGCACAGGAAAACTGAAAAGCAGGAAGACTGGTTAGAGATTTGGGGATTCAAGGAATGATACATTGGTCAGTTCCCAGGTTGTCTTCTGTTTTGTTTTTGTTTTGGCCTCAGACATTCCAGACATGGGACTGGAGAAACCAGAGACCAAAAACCAAAGAGCTTGGACAAAAGCAAAACAAAAACAACCCCCAAAAGCAACAATAACAACAAAACCCCCCAAAACCACAAAACCAGAAAGACAACAAAAGTCTGCTTTTTCTAGCCAAGGACCAGGAAAAGGACACCTAGCTAGACAGAAAATATTTACATAATAATCCTCTAGTACAGGCAAACAACAGAGAATAAACTATTGAATAAACCATAAGTAAACCAGCAAAAGTTGAGTGGGGCCCCTAGATTTCCATCTTTGCCAAACTGTGATGAGGTGCCTCCAAAACTCCATCCACTAGAGAAAAACAAACACTACTCGTGTTTGCACAAAAGCCTACACACAGATGTCCATAGTGGTTTTATATGTAACAGCTAAAACTAGAGTCACCCTATGTATCCTTCAGTGGCTGAATGGTTACATAACTGGTGGTGTGTCTATACTATGGGCAGCTTGCATATCCAGTTGCTCAGTCATGTCTGACTCTTTGCTGCCCCATGGACTATGGTAGCCTGCCAGGCTCTTCTGTTGATGGAATTTTCCAGGCAAGAATACCAGAGCGGGTTGCCATTTTCTTCTCTAGAGGATCTTCCTGACCCAGGGATCAAACCCGCATCTCCTGCATTGGCAGCCAGATTCTTAACCACTGAGCCACTCGTGGAAGCCTGTACCATGGGAAGATAGTACTCAGCAGTAAAGTTGAATAACTGTTGTTGACCCATGTGACAAGCTGTGTGAATTTTGAGAGAATTATGGTGAATGAAGAAAGCCAATATCAAAGGTAACATTCTGATTAAAACATTTTTGAAATAACCACAGCATAAAAATGGAGGACAGATTAAGGTTTCCAGGGGCTAAGGAGTGTATGGGAGGCAGAGGAAGAAAGTAAGCCTAACTTTACAAGGGCCATAGGAAGGATCTTGGTGGTGATGGAAATGTTCTCTATTTGACTGTATCAGTGTTAATACTCCAGTTGTGATATTGGACTCTAGTCTTGTGATTTATTGCTATTGGGAGAAAATGAGTAAAGAGTACAGGGTTCTCTCTGTGTTATTTTTCACAATTCCACATGAATCTATAATTATATTAAAAGTAAAATTAAAATTCTCCAGTGAAAAGTGGACATTTTCCATGAATGAGATCAGATACCACAATTCCCAGCACAAAGAGGAAAAATTTCTCACATTGATTCTTGAACGTGTTCCTCTCATAAGCTGTTTAAACCTCTAACACTGATTAGGCTTTCCCTGAATTTGAAATGCAGAGGGATAGGTGGAGATATAATGGTCTTAACTAGAGGGAGCATATTGCCAAGACTGTTCCTTGAACTTTAAGGATTCATTGGATGTCATTTGGCCAAACTTTTAAGGACCTTGAAATCCCAATTCTCAGTTATTCATTTCCTACTGTCTTTATCAGCTTCCTCCTGGAAATAGTTTAAGGCAGTCTTTAAAGACTGTACACAGAATCAGCTCATTAAAATAAAGATAAAAACCAAGAGTTGTGTCATGCAAGCAGGGAGAAATGGGAAAGAATGTATTGCATCAAAAAATAAGTACACCACTGCTTTTTCAGTAAAAATGAAAAAATATTTAATCTCAGTTTTCTGGTATCTTTAGAAAAGGGGCATCATGGTTTATGACATAAAAGTGAGTATATTAGTTTATCAAGAGAGAGAACGTTTTGCTAGGAATAAATTCTGAACACAGTTTATTGTGTGGCTGTTTAGTGATCTTTAACAACAAAATTATTTTCTTGCAAATATGCTTTTACATAAATTGCATATTATAAACTGCGTGGCTGTTTAAAAATAATAAAAATTAACCACTACCAACAAAATAGCCTTACACAAATGATAAAGTCATGGGGAAGGTTCTAAATTGAGTCACAGACACAGAGTATCTGGCCGTCTAGTTGCTACCCTGAACTCACATTTAATCATAACACTGCCCTCTACAATCAACTTGTTAGTTTCCTCACCATCCTCTGCTGACAGTCCTTCCTATGTCCTCCCAGCACAATGCATCTCCTGAATAAGGGGTCCTCATTACAGCTCGCCCCTGTTTCTCTACATCCCTCTTTCCTCTGGCTTTTAAAACTGGGTCCTTCTAGAGTCATCATTGTCTACAGAGATCTCCAGCTACCCAGGTTGGTTTAACTTCCATAATTCTTGCTAATGTAATTTCTAGAGCATAGAGCCTAAGACTTGGCTATATATGGCTTATTATTTCCCATGCTTCTTGATTATATATTCCCAATGAGATTGCAAATGTCTTGAGAAAAGGACTATCCAACTACTTACTGACCTTTTGCTGTTGTTTAATAGCTCAGTCGGGTCCAACTCTTTTGTGTGGCTATGCACTATAGCACACCAGGCTGCTCTGTCCATGGGATTTTCCAGGCAAGAATACTGGAGTGAGTTGCCATTTCCTCCTCTAGCGGATCTTCCCAACCCTCGGATTGAACCTGCATCTCCTGCACTGGCAGGCGGATTCTTTAACAATGAGCCACCAGGAAAGCCCACTTACTGACCTATCTCTCTACTTATTGGTGCAATATACAGAATTTCATGCAAAGATGGGCTCAATAAAGGACAGAAAGGGTATGGACCTAACAGAAGCAGAAGATATTAAGAAGAGGTGGCAAGAATACACAGAAGAACTGTACAAAAAAGGTTTTCACAATTCAGATAATCATGACGGTGTGATCACTCACACTCATCTAGAGCCAGACATCCTGGAATGTGAAGTCAAGTGGGCCTTAGGAAGCATCACTACAAACAAAGCTAGTGGAGATGAAGGAATTCCAGTTGAGCTAGTTCAAATCCTGAAAGATGATGCTGTGAAAGTGCTGCACTCACTGTGTCAGCAAATTTGGAAAACTCAGCAGTGGCCACAGGACTGGAAAAGGTCAGTTTTCATTCCAATCCCAAAGACAGGCAATGCCAAAGAATGCTCAAACTACTGCACAGTTGCACTCATCTCACATGCTAGTAAAGTAATGCTCAAAATTCTCCAAGCCAGGCTTCAGCAATATGTGAACCGTGAACTTCCTGATGTTCCAGCTGGTTTTAGAAAAGGCAGAGGAAGCAGAGATCAAATTGCCAATATCTGCTGGATCATCGAAAAAGCAAAAGAATTCCAGAAAAAACATCTATTTCTGCTTTATTGACTATGCCAAAGCCTTTGACTATGGAGCACAATAAACTGTGGAAAATTCTGAAGGAGATGGGAATACCAGACCACCTGACCTGCTTCTTGAGAAACCTATATGCAGGTCAGGAAGCAACAGTTAGAACTGGACATGGAACAACAGACTGGTTCCAAACAGGAAAAGGAGTACGTCAAGACTGTATATTGTCACCCTGCTTATTTAACTTATATGGAGAATACATCATGAGAAACGCTGGGCTGGAGGAAGCACAAGCTGGAATCAAGATTGCCGGAAGAAATATCAATAACCTTAGACATGCAGATGACACCACCCTTATGGCAGAAAGTGAAGAAGAACTAAAGAGCCTCTTGATGAAAGTGAAAGAGGAGAGTGAAAAAGTTGGCTTAAAGCTCAGCATTCAGAAAACTAAGATCATGGCATCCAGTCCATCACTTCATGGCAGATAGATGGGGAAACAGTGGAAACAGTGGCTGACTTTATTGTTTTGGGCTCCAAAATCACTGCAGATGGAGATTGCAGCCATGAAATTAAAAGATGCTTACTCCTTGAAAGGAAAGTTATGACCAACCTAGATAGCATATTCAAAAGCAGAGACATTACTTTGTCAACAAAGATCCATCTAGTCAAGGCTATGATTTTTCTAGTGGTCATGTATGGATGTGAGATTGAACTATATAACAAAAGCTGAGGGCTGAAGAATTGATGTTTTGGAATTGTGGTGTTGGAGAAGACTTTTGAGAGTCCCTTGGACTGCAAGGAGATCCAACCAGTCCATCCTAAAGGAGATCAGTCCTGGGTTTTCATTGGAAGGACTGATTCTGAAGTTGAAACTCCAATGCTTTGGCCACCTGATGTGAAGAGCTGACTCATTTGAAAAGAACCTGATGCTGGGAAAGATTGAGGGCAGGAGGAGAAGGGGACAACAGAGGATAAGATGGTTGGATGGCATCACTGACTCAATGGACATGGGTTTGGGTGGACTCCGGGAGTTAGTGATGGACAGGGAGGCCTGGCATGCTGCGGTTCATGGGGTTGCAAAGAGTCAGACACAACTGAGCGACTGAACTGATACAGACTAAATCTAACTGGACTCTTGGCTCTGCCACTTGCTAGCTATGCAACCATAGAAGTTTGCTTAATTTTTCTGAGTATTTGTTGCTCATCTATGTGGATGTGGGTATAATTGAATTACATATCTCAAAGGTTTATGAGAACTAAATTAAACTATACATGTTTAGCTCACAGAACAGCATCTAGCACATTGTGAATCCTCAATAAAGTTATCTATTGCCATCTCTTCTGCATTAGCCCAGAGTGGGAGAATCTTTACCCAACCTTATACAATTAAAAGAATATCCTAAAGTCAAAGCCTGCAAGTTGCTCACTAGAACATGAGTTGTCTTTTTCATTCTGTGTCCCCAATTTGACTTTATTTCCCAATTTGACTTTATTTTGCGACTGAGGGTTGGCCAATAGAATGTGAGTGTAGTGGTGTATGTTTCTCACACCTGATTCACTAAAAATTTCCCATACATGCTCCTCCATACTTCTGGTCAGTTCAGTTAAAATGAAGCTGATCTGAGACTCTGAGACATGGGAATCACGTGTTGAAGATGGCAGAGTCTCTGTCAGCCTGTCACTGCACAAGACTGTTCACCCACCTGGTCAACTGTGTCAGGCTGCAAGGAATGAACTATTCAGGAATAAGATCCAAAATGCATTTCTTGTGTCTGCTATTGCAGGTTATACAACCCTGCTGTTTCTCACAATGAGGAACTCTAAAAATAGTGCATCACTGCCTCGATGGACATGAGTTTGAGTAGACTCTGGCAGTTGGTGATGGACAGGAAGGCCTGGCGTGCTGCGATTCATGGGGTCGCAAAGAGTCAGACACGACTGAGCAACTGAACTGGACTGAACGGTAGCGCATGCACGAAGGAGCCGGATGTAAGTCAATGCGTCTCTCGTAGTGTATCTGCCCAAATTGTCTTCCACTGTGGGCCTCTCATCAAACAACCGCTTACTTCCTCTGTCTACCACACGTCTATGTGCATAGCTAGTGTCTCCTACTCCGTGATCTGATGGGATTCCTACTGTGTCTTAATTTTAGATCTAGTAAATGAGATTGCCACCTTTTTCGAGTTTATCTCAGGATCCTCCGAAGCAAAAATTGCCTTTCTTGTGCAGCCCCAGTTTCAAGTTAGAGCATCCCAAACATTAAACACGACCCTCCAAACAGGTTTAACATTTTTCAGATGACTTGATGGTCACAGAGAGATGTGTTATGTGTGTGAAGGTGTATACTGGTGCATCTGTGAGTTTTCTTAGTGATTGGACACAGGGCTGGCCGGACTCAATAACATATAAATTCATCGACTGATCGAATAAAAGCTACTCCATCTTCCTATAACTGCTAGAGCTGAAGTCAAGTGTTCTGGGTAACGGAAAGCTCATAGGTGGGAAAAGTTGGGCATGCTGGAGTAATCACTACTTTCTGTTCTTGGAAGCAGACTTATTCTGACTGTTCATGTCTCTCCATTCTCTTTCACTGGTTTGTTCATCCCACAAACATGGCTTTGTTTGAGATGATGGGCAAAGATGCATCTGTGCATATGACATTCTCAGGGGAACGGCTGATGCATTTGCCCGTCTTGTGACTTCACTGAAGAAGTTACTCAGCAGCCTTTATGAGACATGCCTGCATGATGTTCTAATTTTAGAATTAGAAAACATGTAGATAGAATTAGTAAACATATCTGACTCTTTTTGACCCCATAGCCCATAAGTCTCTTCTGTCTATGGAAATTTCCAGACAAGAATACTGAAGTGGGTTGCCACTTCCTTCTCAGGGGGATCTTCCCAAACCAGGGATGGAACCTGAGTCTCTTGAGTCTTCTGCATTGCAGACGGATTCTTTACCACTGAGTCACCTGGCAAGCCCCTGTCAAATTAATAGAGTGAGAAAAATTAAATTCCAACAACTCTAAAACTACTACGAGTGTGACTTAGTCCAAGAGGGAGTGAGGGCAATCGTGCACCCTGAGACTAGGAATTCTCAGATTCCTGGAGTAGAGTCAGAATCACAGTGTCTTGACCCATAGAGGCTTGTCAAATTGTTGATGCTGATGAAGGGTGAACCAGGACTAGTAGTCACAGAAAGTCAAGGTTGAGCAACAGCTACCCTCCTTTTCTCCTCCGACTTCCCTTCAGAACTGCCTTTCCCACGTCATGGCAGACGTTACTGTTTGTGGGATGACCTCGCGGATGGCTGTGTTAGGACGAATTTGAGAGTTCCTGAGTTCCTCTTTTCTCCTTTTCCTCCGCCCTCCCTGCAGCTGACAGCGCTGGGGGGAAAGAGAAGTGCTCTGCTGGTTGGGACAGAGCAAGAAACAAGTCATGAGTTTGCTAATTCTCAAGAGGCTGCTGTTGCATAGCAATGATGCCCGTTGGGCTAATAGTCTTGGTATGACATGGCATTTTTTTTGTCCCTTAAATGCAGTCATAGAACTTTTAATACCACTTTAAGTAACTAATCATAAGACTGAAAGCTGGAAGACTCCTGATTCAACACAACACATGCATCAATACCAGCTGTGCAGTAATATTTTTAAAATTCAGGATCTTGGTCCTGAGGCCTGAGATACAAAGCAATTGATTTATAACCACTTGGAAGTTTATTAAATGCTATAATTACATAGTCTCGCATGGTGCTTTTTAGCTCCAAAAGTTAGTTCTTAGAGAAATCCGAGATAGTTATTCTAGGAGTGGGTCAAATCAGCTAGGTCCACTGACATTGGAGAAACATAATCTATTTGAAACTTCAGTTAGAGTGTGAATTCCTTCTCAAATAATCCTTTGAGCTTATTTTTGTTGGACTTTGTTTGAAGAAAATAAGAGCGATACTATAAAATATGATGTAAAAGCATGTGTATCTAAAGATTGTTTAGAATAGGACTCATTGGAAATAATCTAAGTACCTACCAGTGAAATACTAATCAAAAGAATCATGTAGATTATTAAAATGGAATACCCTTGGCTCATTTAGAATACTTTAGAAATATAAATTTATTTAAGATAATATTTTATTATTATTAAAAAATAAAATCAGTTTTTAAAGTGTTTAACAGAAGAAAAAGGTAACAAAAATTATATATTAACGTGGTAAAATAATATATACATATATGAAATTTTATGAAAATATAAACGTGTAGTAAAAGTTCTCACTATACTATAGAAAAATGCTATCTTAATATTAGTAATTGTCACTTCATGGTAGAATTACAGTTTCTTTTATTTTTCTTATATATAGGGATGTATTTGTGTGTTTGTAAACATGGATTGCTTGTGCCATAGAGTAATCTTAAAATACTACATATTTCAGCCTAAAATGGAAGAATAGAACTGGAGCTCAGAATCTCTCTCCTTAGCAATAACAAAAGGAATCAAATATAGTAGTAAACAAATAACATTCAACCAAATCAAACAAGTTCAGAATGTGATGTTTGAGACAAAAACCTCAATGTCTCACATGGGTATGGAGTACAGTGGCTCCTAACTTTACCCCACATTCTAGTAGTCGTATTGGGTAGAAAAGTTGAATCTACAAAATTCTCAGCATTCTTGTTAAGATCTGTGCCCACAGAGCAGGAAGCAGGCCGAGCTGGGTGGATGAGAAAGTTATTCCAAGAAGAGTCATGTAGAGGAATGGCCATGTTAGCAGAGCCAATAGCAATGGACCCCAAAATCCCTGGAGAGGCTTGAGATTACCCAGGACTTCTTGATGAATTTTGGAAAAAATTCAAAGCCCCAGTGAATACCCTTTCAGAAGTAAAAATCCTTTCCCAATTAAGTGAAATGATACAGAACATTTAAGAAAATCCCAAAGGAGAGAGCAGAGCTTGTGACTGTCAATGAAAGATACACACACACCCAGCTGAGTTCTCCCCACCCCCACTTCCTCCCTCTACATGACTAGTAACTCTAGGCTGCAGAATAGCAGATAGAACGCTGATCAGGCTTCAGATCAGCAGAAGAAGGTCAGGCAAACAGACTCTAAATCCAGCATGACGGGTATCAAGAAAAATTTAAATGCTTAAATGCTCTACTCACAACCCTACCGATGGCCAATGTGTGGGTTTTACACACCCAGCAATTCTACTGACCTCTGCAGACACCACGTGATGTCCTGCAGTTTAATTCCATTCTGACCCTAACTATCTGAAGTTAGCACAGATTCCACAAGTTAAGCGATCAGTTCCCTAAGACTACCCCTCGGCTTCAGATGCTAATCATAAGTCCCCAGGTTACCTACATTTATGGCCAGTGTGCGTGCTAAGTTGTTTCAGTCATGTCTGGCTCTTTGCAACCCTATGGACTGTAGCCCGCCAGGCTTCTCTGTCTGCGGGGTTCTCCAGGCAAAAATACTGGAGTAGTTTGACGTTTCCTTCTCCAGTGGATCTTCCTGACTCAGGGACTAAATCTGAGTCTTTTACATCTCCTGCACTGACAAGCACATTCTTTACTACCAGTGCCACCTGGGAGTTTCTGGCCAGCTTGGCTATAAATCAGGGATTCCCACAACCCCCTCCTCAGTTTCTATCATTTGCTTAAAGATACAGAACTCAGGGAAAGACTTTACTTACATTTATGGGCTTCTGTTTTATATAAAGGATATTATAAAAAATACAAACAAGGAGGCGGATGAAGTGGAACACAGGGTAAGGTCTGGAACAGTTCTGAGCTCAGGAGCTTCTATCTTCATAGACTTGAGGTGTGTGAGGCTATTGGTACCAAGATAGTTTAGGGGTTTTATGGTGATTTCATTATGTAATTTTGAGTGGTTAACTCATTTTCCACTGGTGATAAACTCAATCTTCAGCCCCTCTCCCCTCCCTAGAAGTCAGGGGATAGTGCAGTTCTTGCTATTGTCATTCAGTTGCTAAGTCGTGTCTGACTCCTTCTGACCCCATGGACTACAGCATGCCAGGTTCTTCTGTCCATCTCCAATACCCTGAATTTACTCAAACTCATGTGCATTGAGTCCGTGATGCCATCCAACGATTTCATCCTCTGTCACTTCCTCCTCCTCCTGCCTTTAGTCTTTCCCAGCATCAAGTCTTTTCCATTGAGTTGGCTCTTTGAATCAGGTGGCCATAGTACTGGGGCTTCAGCTTTAACATCAGTCCTTCCAATGAATATTCAGGGTTGATTTCTTTTAGGGTTGACTGGTTTGATCTCCTTGCAGTTCAAGGGACTCTCAAGAGTCTTTTCCAACGCCACAGTTTGAAAGCATCAATTCTTCAGCACTCAGCCTTCTTCATGGTCCAACTCTTACATCTGTACATGTCTACTGAAAAAAAAATAAAGATTTTACTATACAGACCTTTGTTGGCAAAACGATGTCTCTGCTTTTTAATACACTGTCTAGGTTTGTTATAGTTTTTCTTTCAAGTAGCAAGCATCTTTTAATTTTGTGGCTGCAGTCACCATTTACAGTGATTTTGGAGCCCAAGAAAATAAAATCTGTCCCTGTTTCCACTTTTTCTGCATCTATTTGCCATGAAGTGATGGAACCAGATGCCATGATCTTTAGTTTTTGGAATGTTGAATTCTAAGTCAGCTTTTCCACTCTCCTATTTTACCCTCATCAAGAGGCTGTTTAGTTCCTCTTCATTTTCTGTCATCTACACATCTGAGGTTGTTGATATTTCTCCCAGCAATCTTAATTCCAGCTCGTGATTCATCCAGTCTGGCATTTTGCATGATGTACTCTGCATATGTTAAATAAGCAGAGTGTGCAGATCATTCCAACCCTCTAACCAGAAGGCAACTCCTCTGGCAAATCCAGCCCTCACTGTGAGGCTCACTAGGGATCACCAGTCATCTTATTAGTGTACAGAAAGATACCACTTTGGAGATTCTAAGAGTCTCAAAAACTCACCCTCAAAATAACAAGGATTTTAGGAGCTCTGTGCCGTGAACTGGGGACTTAGACCAAATATATATTTCCTATTTTGTGCCTCCATGGTAGCTCAGATGGTAAAGAATCTACCTGCAATGCCAGAGATCTGGGTTCCCTCCCTCAGTCAGGAAGATCCCCTGGAGAAGGAAATGGCTACCTACTCCAGTATTCTTGCTTGGGAAATCCAATGGACAGAGGATACTGGTGGGCTACAGTCCATGGGGTCTCAAAGAATCAGACACAACTGAGGAACTAATACTTTTTTCATACTTCTTATTATATCACAGTATTAAATACTATATCTGAGAAACAGGTCTAGGTAAATGTAGGTCAAAACCCATTTAGTTACAGTTGCTTATTTTGCCCTTCTCTAATGAGTTTGAATGATGAACAGGGAGGCCTGGCGTGCTGTGATTGATGGGGTTGAAAAGAGTCGGACACGACTGAGTGACTGAACTGAACTGAACTGAATGTTACGTATTTGACTCATCAGCTAATTCCGTCAACTCTACTTTCAAAATATATCTAGAATCCAAACATCCATCACCTCTTGGCCAGGTAGGGACTGGACTGCCCACTTCTGAACCTGCATCCCCTGAAGTCTTGTCTCAATGCGGGACAATCACTATAAAAAATGTCAGTCTTGTTGTATTTTATTAAACGGTGTCCTATCTTAACCCAGAATAAAATATAAGGTCATTACTAGGGCCACAATACCCTATGTAGATTTTCTGACTTCCTGTCTTCTTTCTGCTCTGCTTGCTTCCCTTGAGCAACATGATTTTCTTACTGATTCTGGAACATGCCAAACACATTCTCACAAGAGGCATTTGCATGAACTATTGAATGCTCTTCCTTCAGATATCTGCATGGCATTTCATGACCACACTTAATTCACATCTCTGCTCCGATATCACTTAACCAGAAAGACCTTTCCTGATCACTCAAAATATAAAAGCACCCACCTTTCTGTATTTACTTTATTTTAACTTTTCCATAATATACCTATATCTACATGTAAAATATATTTTATATGTATGTAAACTATATTAGGTAAATACTACATTTGCTATATATCAATATGTATAAATACTTATCAATAGTATATAAATACATGCATACATATTACCCTATCATCTGACACACAGTCCCACACACACAAGAATGCAAACAAACTCCATGAATATAGAGACTTCATTTTCTCAGTGTTATACCCCCATGCTTAGCACAGTGCCTGGTGCATGCTGAGTGTCCTCACTAATTATTATTAACATTTGTTTCAAGAATACTCAACAATTAAGGGAAACCAAAGATATAAAGTGAAGCTTTAAATATCTAATAAAATGTATCCATGTAATCAGTTCAGTTCAGTTCAGTCACTTAGTCGTGTCCAACTCTTTGCGACCCCAAGAATCACAGCACGCCAGGCCCCCCAGTCAATCACCAACTCCTGGAGTTCACTCAGACTCACGTCCATCCAGTCAGTGATGCCATCCAGCCATCTCTTCCTCAGTCATCCCCTTCTCCTCCTGCCCCCAATCCCTCCCAGCATCAGAGTTTTTTCCAATGAGTCAACTCTTCGCATGAGGTGGCCAAAGTACTGGAGTTTCAGCTTTAGCATCATTCCTTCCAAAGAAATCCCAGGGCTGATCTCCTTCAGAATGGACTGGTTGGATCTCCTTGCAGTCCAAGGGACTCTCAAGAGCCTTCTCCAACACCATGTAATAGCAAACTATTTTTGATTGAAGGATTGGCAAGAAACATCCAGTTATCCTCATAGCTCCGCACACATGAAAGTGGGGGGGGGGGGGAGGTCCAGAGGCACTGACTCATTTCCTCAAGGAGTTACTGAGGTGGGAGTAAAAGTGTGGGCTTTGGAGTCAGGCAGATCTGGAGTCCACTGTTCCCTAATGGTGTGATTTTTATATAAGCTCATTGTCCCTTTACTTTCTCACGTGGAATATTTAAACTCCACACCTTGCAGAACTGTCAAAATAATTAAAAGCAGTACTGAATGCATGGAATTTTTCTGTTGCTATAGAAGTAAGACAGGAATTCACAAATGGAAACAAGGGGTACTCAAGACTCACATCGTAAAGAGACATGAAAGCAACTGGTCCTCCCTCCCGGCCCCAGTGCCTCTAAATGCAGCAGAGTCAACACCACCACCCGAGACACCACCATTTTTTACTTCCAGAGTGGGAGAGGAAACAGAAAAGAGAAGGCCTCTGTGGAGGTGGGCTTTTAGGGGAGTTTGGTGGTAGTGATAAATGATTTTACCTTCCCACCCATGAAGGAAGAGGACAGGTTCTCCTACCCAAGCGACAGGAAGTATCCCATAGAATTGTAGACAATAGGGATGTCTATGGAGGAGGAAATTGGTACCTCCTCCCTGGATGGATGCTTAGTGAACTGTAGAATATTTGGTCCCGTCATCTTGGTTTTTGGTCAAATGAAATAGAATCTGGTGAAGGAGTTCAGCATCACCTGGAATTATAAATGCTGCATCCATGACACTAGCGGCTTCTCTTTTTCCAGAGAGACTAGGAGGTTCAAAGCTTGCTGGTGCAGACCATGCTAACATGGGTAGTGTTTCTGGTGAAAAAAAAAAAAAATGTATCCAGCTCTGTTTTCTGGGCTTCCCTGGTGGCTCAGATGGTAAAGAATCTGCCTGCAATGCAGGAGACCAGGGTTCAATCCCTGGGTTGGGAAGATCCCCTGGATAAGGGAATGGCAACCAACTCCATTATTCTTTCCTGGAGAATTCCATGGACAGAAGAGCCTGGTGGGCTACAGTCCATGGAGTCGCAAAGAGTTGGACATGACTGAGTGACTAACAGCTCCACTTCAATTTTAGCCCTAAACTCCATAACACTTAGAAGATCTCAGTGGTTCCTGTGGCTCCATACAAAGGAGAACAGAGTTCAGAAGAGGAAACAGAAGAGTCAAGGTTGACCCAAGAGGCCACGACACAACAAAGATGGTGCTTATCAGGAAGAAGGGCCCGAGGAAGATGTTATGTACTACTCTACAAGGGCGTTCTTAAAAGATGAGTAAGACTCAGAGAGCTGCATGGCATCTCAGAAAAACCACAGACAGAATTTATACTGAGACAGCATATCAGCAGAGGCCATCAGCAGTGATGGAAACAGACCAAGTCACAGGATATCAGGGGGGTCTCTACGTCACTCCTATGGGTGGTTATGAGTGAAGGTTCTTCTGTTCCCCTTCCTCATTCCTCCTCCCTCTCCTTCTTCTCTTTGTCCTCCTCATCCATTTTATCTTCCTCCTCCTCTTCCTTCTCTTTAATATAGATATATGAGTATGTGTGTGCTCAGTTGTGCCCAACTCTTTTGAAGCCCCATGGACTGTAGCCCACCAGGCTCCTCTGTCCATGGGCTTTTCCAGGCAAGAATACTGGGGTGGCTTGCTGTTTCCTTCTCCGGGGCATCCTCCCAGCCCAGGGATCAAACCTGAGTCTCTGGTGACTCCTGCATTGGCTGGTGGCTTCTTTACCACTAGTGCCACCTGGGAAGCCTCATAGATATTTTAGAAAGAAGGTCAAAGTATGATTTGTGAGAAGTTGAATGGAGGTTTGTGTTTGGATGTGTGCTGGGGACTAGGGAAGCGGGACTGGCAAGGAGAAATGTGATCAGAGGCAGAACAGATACTCCTGATGCCACAGGGAGAGTCTGAGAGGGAAAAACTGTCAGGCAGGTTTGGATATTTTAGGCTTCAGCATAAGAATGGGAGTCCCCACCTTGCTGAAGCTGTTTACCTCTGCTGCTGCTGCTGCTGCTGCTAAGTCGCTTCAGTCGTGTCCGACTCTGTGCGACCCCATAGACGGAAGCTCACCAGGCTCCCCTGTCCCTGGGATTCTCCAGGCAAGAACACTGGAGTGGGTTGCCATTTCCTTCTCCAATGCATGAAAGTGAAAAGTCAAAGTGAAGTCGCTCAGTCGTGTCCGACTCTTAGCGACCCCATGGACTGGAGCCTACCAGGCTCCTCCGTCCATGGGATTTTCCAGGCAAAAGTACTGGGGTGGGGTGCCATTGCCTTCCCCGGTTTAACTCTAATGGGGGCTATTTAAACTTTCAGGAGACTCTGGTCTAAGGTACTCTTTTTTTTTAATGCTTGGTGTTTACTCATTTTATTTATTTTTATTTTAATTATTTATTTTTAAATAATTTTATTTTTATTTTTGACTGTGCTGTGTCTTCATTGCTGCATGGGCTTTTCTCTAGTTGTGTCAAGTAGGGGCCACCCCCTGGTTGCAGTGTACAGGCTTCTTACTGCACTGGCTTCTCTGGTTGTACAACATGGGCTCTAGGGCACGAGTGCTCAGTCTTAGTGGCATGCAGGCTTAGGTGCCCCATGGTATGTGGATCTTCCTGGCCTAGGGATGGAACCCGTGTCTCCTTCATTGGCGGGAAGGTTAACACTGAGCCACCAGGAAAGCCTCATACTCTTTTTTTTTTTTTTAAGTTCATGTGCTTATCGTAAGACTTCATTCCTAGCAGAAATTATTTTAAGTGTACCTTTTAACTTAAAGTAGGGAAGTTGTAGCAAATTTCAATTAAAAATAACAATTTCTGAGGAAACATGTTAGTAAACAGAATTAATTTGATAATTTTCCACCAGATCTCTATATGATAGAATATAGTTATTTAATCTGTTGAGCTTTTTTTGAAAATAGAGCTTTAAATTCTGAATAATGGGAAACAATGTTTTGTAATTCTAGCATAAAGATATTTCTATAAATAATTATGCAACAAATTAGATAATCCTGCACACCACTCCAGTACTCTTGCCTGGAAAATCCCATGGACGGAGGAGCCTGGTAGGCTGCAGTCCATGGGGTCGCTAAGAGTCGGACACGACTGAGCGACTTTACTTTCTCTTTTCACTTTCATGCATTGGAGAAGGAAATGGCAACCCACTCCGGTGTTCTTGCCTGGAGAATCCCAGGGATGGGGGAGCCTGGTGGGCTGCAGTCTCTGGGGTCACACAGAGTCAGACACGACTGAAGTGACTTAGCATAGCATAGCATAGCCCACTGCGGATATTAAACTTGTTCCACATGAAAACGTGAACAATATGCCAAGGTCTAGATGAAGTATATAGCTTATGCCTATAAAGACCAAGTGAGATAGGATGCTTAGGAAAGTATTGGAATAAAATTGACAAAGAGTTAAATAAGTACTCTGTCATGTGAAGAAAAACAGAAAACGTTGATTTTCTGATTTGAATTATTTGAGTTAATTGCACAAAATGATTAATAGAAAAAAAGTAAGACAGAAAAGTGAAAAGAAAAGCACAATAAAATAATTCTTAATATAGATGCAGATTTTTATTGATATCTCCTTTCTCTGCTCCAGTTTGATCTTTCTTCATATCACTCACACTTTCACATTTAATTAACAACAACAACAAAAAAAGTGAAATGCACATACAATTCAGATACCTTTTCTCTTGATCTAGGGAGACAGATCTTTTCCATTAAAACTCCTGACTTAAGTGACAGGAAGTTCACCATGTAGGATAAGGTGTTCACCTCTTAATCACAAGAGTATGGGCTTTGATGAATAATCAGCTGGACTGCAGTTGTGCAATCACTTATAGGACATCAGAAGTCAGTGCTGGGAAAACAGAAGGAAGTCTGAAGTACGTGAGAAGGCTCCATCTCCCCTCCTGGAATCAAGATTTATGGGTTCAGATAAAGGTAAGGTATTTCTACCTCAGAAATACACAGGAGATTGTGCAAAAACAGTGAGTGGGTCCACAGTCACAAATTTTATTTAGGAAAAATGAAATAAAACTAGAGGAAAATTTTAGGAGGCTCTTTACACAACAAAGGTTTTTAAAAAAGTGTGCTTTGCTACTCTATGGGATGTAATATTCAAAAACATTCCAAGATATTGTTGCCCTTCTTCAGGGAACCCTGATGGCTTTCAGAAGTAATTCATTTAAATCTATCACGTTTTCCATTCCCCTTTAGAGTCTCATTTTAGATCATAGTGGGGAAACTTAAGAGTTCTTACAACTCCCCTTGCTGGCGGCAAATAAGAAGTGCAGCTTTAGTAAAAAAAAAAAAAAACTTCAGCATGTACACCCTGAATACAATGGCTAAGGACTTCCCCGGTTGCTCAGATGGTAAAGATCTGCAATGAAGGAGACCAGGATTTGATCCCTGGTTTGGGAAGATCCCCTGGAGAAGGAAATCTCAACCCACTCCAGTATTCTTGCCTGGAGAATCCCATGGATAGAGGAGCCTGGCAGGCTACAGTTCATGGGGTCACAAAGAGTCGAACTGAGTGACTAACACTCTCACTTTTCATAATGGCTAAAGGTAAGATCGACTTTTTGTTTTAAAAACAAGATCCCTTCTAGCTCTGATCTCTGAGTAAGTTTGAAACATTTATTAAAAACATGAAAAGTAGCAATCAGATTTGTTGGAGATACTGGTTTTCAGAAATCAGACCAATAATTGTTATTATTGTTCAGTTGTTAAGTCCTGTCCAGCTCTTTGTGACCCCATGAACTGCAGCACACCAAGCCTCCCTGTCCTTCACTATTTGCCTGAGTTTGCTCAAATTCAGGTCCACTGTGTCAGTAATGTCATCCAACCAGCTCATCCTGTCACTCCCTTTTCTTCCTGCCCTCAATCTTTCCCAGCATCAAAGTCTTGTCCAATGAGTCAGCTCTTCGCATCAGGTCTTACATTAACGTATTTAATTCAGCAGCATAGTTTCAGAAGTTTTTATTTATGAAAGCTGATGCAGGATAACCTTATGACCTTTTAGTGTTTAGATTGAACCTCTACTTGCTGTCATTCTCTCTCCATGGATCTGTGGCTGACACAGGAGGTCTACTAATCATTTAATGTCCTCCCACACATTTTCCAGTCCTTGGCTGTTGCTGCAGTTGGGCAGCCGTGACATGTGTTGCTTGTTGGTCCAAAGGAAAAGGTCCAGCCCTCCACCCCAGCGGTTTTCTCCACTGCTCTGGTCCCTGAACGCTTCTCAGGTAGGGTCCGCTGAGCTAGGCACCTGAGTGCCTCTATGGAGCAGAGCCTCCTGTGTACCTCTTCCTCCCGCTTGACCTACAGCGGACTTTGTGTGAGTGAAACATTCCTGTGAAGAGTTAAGCAATGGAAGTTTTGAGATTCTTTTGTGCTGAAAATAACAAAGTAGCTGAAGTTTTTGGACACTTGCAGCATATTAGGCACAATCCTGAAAACTGTATGTGTCACATGATCCTTACGAGGACGCTAGGAAGCGTTTTAGATATTTTGTTAGCCACATTTGATCAATGACAAACCTGTGGCAAAGCTAGGTTAGGTAAACGATCCCAGGTAACAAGGCTAGGAAGTGATGGAATTAGGAAGGAAATCAGCCTCTAAATTCGTTGCATTTTTATTTCTATGCTACACTGTCTGTTAAAACCCACACTTCATGATTTAAGGTCAATTACATTAAAAGCTAAATGTCATCATTCTATTTAAAAAGTCATAAAAGCAAGCTATCATAGACTGATCCAGTTAATCAAAAATTTTCATTAAGAGTCTAGTTGGTTGAAACACAGTCCTAAGCATTGTGAGAGGTATAAAAAAGTATGAAAGGCAGGCTTTAATCCTCATAGAGCTTATATTAAGGCTAGTGAGACCAATTTCTGGCCCCCACTCCCCTCCCCCACAAAAATTGAAAAGCTCTATAGCAATAGAAGAGACTGACAGTCCATGACCAGTTTTCAAATTAGCCTTTCCATAGTGGATGACCTGGAAATGTTTGTCATGAAGAAGAAAAAGGGGTGATCGGGAAGGAAAGGTGGAGAAAAACCGGTGAAGAAGATAGATGGTGCAATTACAGTGCAGAGTCCCGTCCTTCAGGATGGGGTGGTCGGCTCCATGGAAGAGGCAAGGCTTGAGCGTTATCTTGACGGATGGGTGGGATCTGTGTTGATGGAGAGCGTGGGGCAGGGTGTTTCAGTTTAGTGGAGTAGCACAGATGCAAGGATAAGGCACATAGCATCTCTAAGGAATGTGTGTAGTTTAATTTGACTGGGACAGAGAACTTGTATGTTATTGAACATTGTGAGATGAGGCAGGTAAGCATAAATGCCACCAAATTAAGAAGATCCCTGTTAAGGAATCTGTATTTTATAGGCAGAAAGACTTCCTTAATATTTGTAGAATATGAAAATGCATGTCAGTGAAATATACATAATACCTAAAGGAGATACTTCACTGCTCATGTGTGCTCAGTTGTGTCTGATTCTTTGCCACCCCATGGTCTATAACCCACCAGCTCCTTTGTCCATGGAATTTTCCAGGCAAGAATATTGGAGTGGGTTGCCGTTTCCGACTCTAGGGGAACTTCCTGACAAAGGGATTGAATCTGTGTTTCTTATGTGCCCTGCATTGCCAGGCGGATTCTTTACCACTGTGCTACTTGGAGAAGGAAATGGCAACCTGCTCTGGTATTCTTGCCTGGGAAATCCTATGGACAGAGGATCCTGGTGCCCTGCAGCTCATGGAGTCACAAGAGTCAGACACTACTGAGCACATGCTGCTGCTGCTGCTAAGTTGCTTCAGTCGTATCCGATTCTGTGCGACCCCATAGATGTCAGCTCCCCAGGTTCCCCTGTCCCTGGGATTCTCCAGGCAAGAACACTGGAGTGGGTTGCCATTGCCTTCTCTAATGCATGAAAGTGAAAAGTGAAAGTGAAGTCACTCAGTCCTATCCAACTCTTATACATCAAATCAAATCAAAAAAGGAGATGCAGGAAGAGAGGTCAACTGAAGTGATCATTACTGCCTAGACATAAGCACATGTGTTCGTATTCTTTTATCTATGGCTATCATTCTACTGTCCGTTGCTGCTAAGTCGCGTCAGTCATGTCTGACTCTGTGCGACCCCATAGACGGCAGCCCACCAGGCTCCCCCGTCCCTGGGATTCTCCAGGCAAGAACACTGGAGTGGGCTGCCATTTCCTTCTCCAATGCATGAAAGTGAAAATGAAAGTGAAATCGCTCAGTCGTGTCTGACTCTTAGGAATCCCATGGACTGCAGCCCACCAGGCTCCTCCGTCCATGGGATTTTCCAGGCAAGAGTACTGGAGTGGGGTGCCATTGCCTTCTCCTTACGATGTCTACAGACACCATTTCTCAAATTTTGAAAAAGTCAGCTATTTGTCTAATTAAAAATGATATCTGTTAGCAGTGCTTCGGGGAAGGCAATGGCACCCCACCCCAGTACTTTTGCCTGAAAAATCCCATGGACAGAGGATCCTGGTAGGCTCCAGTCCATGGGGTCGCTAAGAGTCGGACACGACTGAGAGACTTCACTTTCACTTTTCACCTTCATGCATTGGAGAAGGAAATGGCAACCCACTCCAGTGTTCTTGCCTGGAGAATCCCAGGGACGGGGGAGCCTGGTGGGCTTCCGTCTATGGGGTCGCGCAGAGTCGGACACGACTGAAGCGACCTAGCAGTAGCAGCAGCAGCAGTGCTTAATGCTATTCTATTATTTGATTTTTATACTCTTTTAAACACTGAAGTACTATTGATGAAGTATGTTGGGCATTATTTTTACTAGGAAAAATACATGTATATGAGTTATATCAAATACAGCAAAAAGAACTTATGATCTTTGCCCCCAGTTCTACTCCTTGAAAGTAAACTCTTCTACTGTCTCTTTTAGTTTGTGGTGACAATTACCTTTATAACTCTAAATGATACACATCTACCCCTATTTCCTGACTAACAAATTGTCAAAACTATCTTTTGCCTTCTTAATATAAGAGGATTTATCTTGTACTATTCTTTTTTCTTTGATTCACTGTTTTTACATCATTATTTTAGTTTTTTTTCTTTAAACTTAACTTGTAACTTATAATAATATTCTCTTTATCTTTTCATAAACTTTGAACAATACTCTTGACTCCTTCTTTGTGCCCTGGCCTGTCTCCTCCACAAATTTTCCTCCTCATAAAAGTCTGACTTGCAGCTTTATTTTTACTTTGAATTTATCTAGGTTACTATTTACAACCTCTCTAATAACCTCAACCAGGTCTCATGTTTTGAGAACACATTGATGATAAAATCTGAAAATCAGCAACCAGTCTTTACACTTATCTGACAATACCCATACCATTTAGTACCAAGCCAGACTGTGTGCTCAGTCAGTTTCATCTCTGTAGGTCCAATGCCTTCACCTCTTGGTCACCCTAAGAAATGTTTCTAAAGTGAAAATCAACTCGGTTATTCTTTTAAATACTTCATCAATTATTAAGTTCATAGTGGGACTTCCCTGGTGGTCTAGGGGTTAAGATTTTGTGCTTCCAATGCAGGGGTGCTGGTTTGATTCCTGGTTGGGGAACTTGGATCCTACATACTTTGCGTCATGAACAATAAATTAAGAAGAGCGTCCCGCGGGCTGCGCGGCGCACTAGGAGCGCGGCGGAGACGAGCTACCCCACGACCGAGGTCAGGAAGGGCGGCGGTGAGGAGATACCCCTCCTCCAAGGTCAGGAAGGGCGGCGGTGAGGAGAGACCCCTCGTCCAAGGTAAGGTGCGATGGCTGTGCTTTGCTGGAGCAGCCGGGAAGAGATAACCCACGCCCAAGGTAAGAGAAACCCAAGTAAGACGGTAGGTCTTGCAAGAGGGCATCAGAGGGCAAATACGCTGAAACCATACTCACAGAAAACTAGTCAATCTAATCACACCAGGACCACAGCCTTGTCTAACTCAATGAAATTAAGCCATGCCCCTGGGGCAACCCAGGATGGGCGGGTCATGGTGGAAAGATCTGACAGGGTGTGGTCCGCTGGAGAAGGGAATGGCAAACCACTTCAGTATTCTTGCCTTGAGAACCCCATGAACAGTATGAGAAGGCAAAATGATAGGATACTGAAAGAGAAGCTCCCCAGGTCAGTAGGGGCCCAATATGCTACTGGAGATCAGTGGAGAAATAACTCCAGAAAGAATGAAGGGATGGAGCCAAGGCAGAAAGAATGCCCAGCTGTGGATGTGTCTGGTGATAGAAGCAAAGTCCGATGCTGTAAAGAGCAATATTGCATAGGAACCTGGAATGTCAGGTCCATGAATCAAGGCAAATTGGAAGTGGTCAAACAAGAGATGGCAAGAGTGAATGTCGACATTCTAGGAATTAGCGAATTACAATGGACTGGAATGGGTGAATTTAACTCAGATGACCATTATATCTACTACTGCGGGCAGGAATCCCTCAGAAGAAATGGAGTGGCCATCATGGTCAACAAAAGAGTCTGAAATGCAGTACTTGGATGCAATCTCAAAAACGACAGAATGATCTCTGTTCGTTTCTAAGGCAAACCATTCAATGTCACAGTAATCCAAGTCTATGCCCCAACCAGTAACGCTGAAGAAGCTGAAGTTGAACGGTTCTATGAAGACCTTCAAGACCTTTTAGAACGAACACCCAAAAAAAATGTCCTTTTCATTATAGGGGACTGGAATGCCAAAGTAGGAAGTCAAGAAACACCTGGAGTAACAGGCAAATTTGGCCTTGGAATACAGAATGAAGCAGGGCAAAGACTAACAGAGTTTTGCCAAGAAAATGCACTGGTCATAGCAAATACCCTCTTCCAACAACACAAGAGAAGACTTTATACATGGACATCACCAGATGGTCAACATCGACATCAGATCGATTATATTCTTTGCAGCCAAAGATGGAGAAGCTCTATACAATCAGCAAAAACAAGACCAGGAGCTGACTGTGGCTCAGACCATGAACTCCTTATTGCCAAATTCAGACTGAAATTGAAGAAAGTAGGGAAAACCACTAGACCATTCAGGTATGACCTAAATCAAATCCCTTATGATTATACAGTGGAAGTGAGAAATAGATTTAAAGGCCTAGATCTGATAGATAGAGTGCCTGATGAACTATGGAATGAGGTTCGTGACACTGTACAGGAGACAGGGATCAAGACCATCCCCATGGAAAAGAAATGCAAAAAAGCAAAATGGCTGTCTGGGGAGGCCTTGCAGATAGCTGTGAAAAGAAAAGAAGCGAAAAGCAAAGGAGAAAAGGAAAGATATAAATATCTGAATGCAGAGTTCCAAAGAATAGCAAGAAGAGATAAGAAAGCCTTCTTCAATGATCAATGCAAAGAAATAGAGGAAAACAACAGAATGGGAAAGACTAGGGATCTCTTCAAGAAAATCAGAGATACCAAAGGAACATTTCATGCAAAAATGGGCTCGATAAAGGACAGAGATGGCGTGGACCTAACAGAAGCAGAAGATATTAAGAAGAGGTGGCAAGAATACACAGAAGAACTGTACAAAAAAGAGCTTCAAGACCCAGATAATCATGATGGTGTGATCACTGATCTAGAGCCAGACATCCTGGAATGTGAAGTCAAGTGGGCCTTAGAAAGCATCACTACGAACAAAGCTAGTGGAGGTGATGGAATTCCAGTGGAGCTATTCCAAATCCTGAAAGATGATGCTGTGAAAGTGCTACACTCAAGATGCCAGCAAATGTGGAAAACTCAGCCGTGGCCACAAGATTGGAAAAGGTCAGTTTTCATCCCAATCCCAAAGAAAGGCAATGCCAAGGAGTGCTCAAACTACCACACAATTGCACTCATCTCACACGCTAGTAAAGTAATGCTCAAAATTCTCCAAGCCAGGCTTCAGCAATATGTGAACCGGGAACTTCCTGATGTTCAAGCTGGTTTTAGAAAAGGCAGAGGAACCAGAGATCAAATTGCCAACATCCGCTGGATCATGGAAAAAGCAAGAGAGTTCCAGAAAAACATCTATTTCTGCTTTATTGACTATGCCAAAGCCTTTGACTGTGTAGATCACAATAAACTGTGGAAAATTCTGAAAGAGATGGGAATACCAGACCACCTGATCTGCCTCTTGAGAAATCTGTATGCAGGTCAGGAAGCAACAGTTAGAACTGGTCATTGAACAACAGACTGGTTCCAAATAGGAAAAGGAGTACGTCAAGGCTGTATATTGTCACCATGTTTATTTAACTTATATGCAGAGTACATCATGAGAAATGCTGGACTGGAAGAAACACAAGTTGGAATCAAGATTGCTGGGAGAAATATCAATAACCTCAGATATGCAGATGACACCACCCTTCTGGCAGAAAGTGAAGAGGAACTAAGAAGCCTCTTGATGAAAGTGAAAGTGGAGAGTGAAAAAGTTGGCTTAAAGCTCAACATTCAGAAAACGAAGATCATGGCATCTGGTCCCATCACTACATGGGAAATAGATGGAGAAACAGTGGAAACAGTGTCAGACTTTATTTTTCTGGGCTCCAAAATCACTGCAGATGGTGACTGAAGCCATGAAATTAAAAGACGCTTACTCCTTGGAAGGAAAGTTATGACCAACCTAGATAGCATATTCAAAAGCAGAGACATCACTTTGCCAACAAAGGTTCACCTAGTCAAGGCTATGGTCTTTCCTGTGGTCATGTATGGATGTGAGAGCTGGACTGTGAAGAAGGCTTAGCGCTGAAGAATTGATGCTTTTGAACTGTGGTGTTGGAGAAGACTCTTGAGAGTCCCTTGGGCTGCAAGGAGATCCAACCAGTCCATTCTGAAAGAGATTAGCCCTGGGATTTCTTTGGAAGGAATGATGCTAAAGCTGAAACTCCAGTATTTTGGCCACCTCATGCGAAGAGTTGACTCACTGGAGAAGACTCTGATGCTGGGAGGGATTGGGGGCAGGAGGAGAAGGGGACAACAGAGGATGAGATGGCTGGATGGCATCACTGACTCGATGGATGTGAGTCTGAGTGACCTCCGAGGGCTAGTGATGGACAGGGAGGCCTGGCATGCTGCGGTTCATGGGGTTGCAAAGAGTCGGACACGACTGAGCGACTGATCTGATCTGATCTGATCTGGAGTTCATATCACATTAAATACATTTCATGCACTTCATGATCTGGGATTTTTGTTTGTTTCCTTTGATATTTTTTATTGCCTTTCTTTTTAACTCATGTTGGTCGTATTTATTATATCTTATTTTTTGCTCATTCTTAAGCAGATCCTGATCTCTAAAAATATTAAAGGTCCTCTGAAGACCAAGATTGCAGAGAGAAATATCAGTAAGCTCAGATATGCAGATGACACCACCCTTACGGCACAGTGAAAAAGAACTAAAGAGCCTCTTAATGAAAGTGAAAGAGGAGAATGAAAAAGTTGGCTTAAAGCTCAACATTCAGAAAACAAAGATCATGGCATCTGGTCCCATCACTACATGGGAAATAGATGGGGAAACAGTGGAAACATTGGCTGACTTAATTTTTTTAAGCTCCAAAATCACTGTAGATTGTGATTGCAGCCATGAAATTAAAAGACACTTACTCCTTGGAAGGAAAGTTATGACCAACCTAGATAACATATTCAAAAGCAGAGACACTACTTTGCCAACAAAGGTCCGTCTAGTCAAGGCTATGGTTTTTCCAGTGGTCATGTATGGATGTGAGAGTTAGACTGTGAAGAAAGCTGAACACCAAAGAATTGATGCTTTTGAACTATGGTGTTAGAGAAGACTCTTGAGAGTCCCCTGGACTGCAACGAGATCCAACCAGTCCATTCTAAAGGAGATCAGTCCTGAGTGTTCATTGGCAGGACTGATGTTGAAGCTGAAACTCCAATAGTTTGGCCCCCTGATGCAAAGAACTGACTCATTGGAAAAGACCCTGATGCCTGGAAAAATTGAGGACAGGAGGAGAAAGGGATGACAGAGGATGAGATGGTTGGATGGTATCACTGCATCAATGGGCATGAGTTTGAGCAGACTCCTGGAGTTGGTGATGGACAGGGAAGCCTGGCATGCTGTGGTCCATAGGGTCACAAAGAGTCAGACATGACTGAGCGACTGAACTGAACTGAAAATCTTTATTTCTCCAGGGTCTGTGTTCTACTTGTTATTCTCTTTCTTATTACTGGTTTGCATATAGTTTCTTCATACATCTGATGGTGCTTGGCTATCCCTTCAGGCCTGACACTGAAAAAAAAGGGTATCTGTGGTGAGTTTCCCCTGCTATTGTATTTCTTAGCAGAAGTTTCTCCTTGCAGGGGATTTTAATTGGCAACGCTGTGTGGGACTGATTCAGCCCAAGGGGTGATTTGGTCTCTATTCAAGTCTGCACATATCAACAGTTCTGTCCTTCTGTGCTGTAGGAGGCACGATGAACACATCTTCCCCTTTTCACTCCTCAACAAGACTGCTCTAGTGGCCCCAGGGCTTAAGAGGTTTCACTTGAGAAGAAATGGACAGAGAATGAGTTGCCTGCCTCCAGCTCCCCAAATTCCAGAATGATGAGGACTTTCAGTGGTTTGAAAAGCAACATCCATATTGGAATCTGTTCTCTTTAAGCTTTGGTGCAGTTTCTTTAGAAAATAGCCTGGAGGGAATGCCAACTATCTGGGTTCTAACTTGGATGTGGGGATGGGGTGGATGCATGGACTGGCACAACAGTCCCATGAAAGATCTTTATTGACTCCCCTTTCAACTTAATTTCTCTTTCCTTTACTTGGTCATTGGCTGCTTCTGAACCCAGAGTCACTTGAAGGGTCCATTAAACAATATTCTTCACTCCTTGGTAGTGTCTTCTAGGCTGACTTTACCCAATGTTTCATTTCAAAACACATTTCCTTCCTTTCTGGCTTTCAGATATTTTTTGAAAAAATTTTTTAATCGATAATAGTTTTTCCTACTCAGATGCTATGAGTGTATTCTTTTTGTCCTTTATCCTACCCCACCTCAGCCTTCTGCCATTTGTGTTTGAAAAAGATTAGAGGCAAACATAGATGTTGATCACAGCGTCTTTTAATTCTCACAGACATAGCACAGTTTAGAAACTCGAATTGAAGAATCCTTAGGTTCCAAGATGACTATAAATACGAAGAGTAAGACTTAAAGGTTGTTACTTGAGGAGTCAAGTGGTAGGAAGGGTATGCACACATAGCGGTAATGGGGTGATGGGTCATGTTTCTCAGCTTCATGAAGACAATTGGACCAGAAAACATACATTCGTAGTATTTTTTGGATCCCTTATTCCTGTCCTTTCTGCTCCATCTGATGCACTGTTTGTTCTATCAATGCTTCTGCACATTAGGTTTCCTGAGTAGGTGCTTTGAAGAAAAATATTTTCTTTCACATCTTTCTCCACGATGTCCCCACGAAAGAATTTAACCAGAGTTTTTGTTTCATCCCCATCATGATCATTGTTATTATTACTGAAAGGGTTGGGTGGTACTGATTCCTATTTCTAACGGCTTAAAATCCCTTTGGATTTTTAATCTGCAATTCCCAGTGTTTGCCAGTTTAGTACCATCTGCAAATTAGTTAATGTGCAGTTTAGCCTTTCTTTGAAATCAGTAATTAAGATGTAAAGTAAGACTGAGCCCAGTACTAATTCCCTGGGCTTCCCACTGGGACCCCTCCTGAGCTCAATAACTCTTTTACCACCACCTCTGCTTTATCATCTTCCAGCCAAGTCTCCAGCCATTTCACTAGGTATATAATTAAATTGATTTATGAGGGTCACTAGATTAATTTTATTTTGTTAAATGTTGTCTGATACATATATTTATTTTGCTGAGCTTCATATTTACTTATGTTGAAATATTAGAGCCAAAGAAGACAAGCATATTTTCAACTAGGCTATGCCTGGCATTTTGCGAAAAACAATCACTTCATCTGGTGATATGCATAGATAGTCTGTTAATATTCATTCTATCATCCAACCACAGCCAAAGTTCTGCTGCTAGGATAATATTACAATTCAAGGATCTTTTTTCCTCTGTCTTAATTATTTCTTATATTTCCCCAGTTTTCTACTGTCTTTTCGCTTCTTTAGGATAACCATAGGATAATCCTGATCAATCATGGAAGAGTCTTTTGTTTTCAGGTCTTGGGCATTTTCTATTAGCTGCCAATTATCTATGTCTTAGACTGACATTCAAATAATTGAATATTCAGGTGCACTGATCTTGCCACCAAGGGTTTTATGAGCATTTGAGAAATTTGTTTAAGTTTAATTGGGAAATTAAGCCACAGGGCAACGTTAGTGCAAAGCTATACTGCTGTGTTCTGAGTAACTAGACTAATCTAAGTCCGAAAAGCACAATAGGACACACAAAAGCCCAGAGAACTCAAAATTGTGCTTTTAATGACTGCCAAATTCTGAGATACTTTAATCTTCCCAGTCTGGGACTCTTTCTTCTCTAGGTGTGCAGACTGGGCTCTGGTTTATAATCTAAATCTTCTTAATGATTTGTAGCCCCTGGCTCTTGTTTTTCCCTTCAGGACTTACTCAAGGATTTTATTACTTGTGTGTTTATGAAACATACTGCTTTTTTGTCTGTAGTATCAGATAACACTTCTAGCACTTTGAATTAGATGTTGGTTTCTCTGTTTCTGGGAAACACATCCAGACAGGCACTAAACATTTTTATTTCACTATAAATTCTTGAGAATTTATGATGTATATTTGACTGTGGACTGATGGATTATTTTTTTTTTTTTTCCCAGCTGATTCTTAGATACTTCCTGGTAAAAAAGAACAAATGAACGGCTCTTTCTCACTTTTTGTTTTCCTTAAGACCTGTCTAATATAACTGAAAATTATTGAAAATTAAAGGAAAACAAGAGAAAGAAAAGAGAAGGAAGGAAGGAAAAAAGAAGGAAGAGAAAGCACGACAGTTTGTGAACTTATTTCTAATTTTGAACGCAAACTTTCCTAGCTGTTTTCTAACATCTTCACAGTCACTAGGCTTTTTTTTTTTAAAAACAAAACCAAAATTTCCCTGAAACCTATATTCTCCTTGGGTAAAAATTTTTATAACTGCACATTTCTTCCCTTTTGCCTTCTTAGTAAGTAGAGTGATTGATTGAAAATATTAAATTGCTTTAAGAGACAATCTTACATATTTAACATTTCTGAAACCATGAACCTCATAGAGATAGTTCCAAAAGTATTACATTCATTTCTTCATGGAAGCCTCTTAATCAGGACTTTGAATAAAATTGTGGTGATTTTTGTCAGTGGTGTTCCAAGCACTGCTGTTTGTGCATTAGACCTGTCTGATCAAACCTGTCTCCATCTGATTTAATGAGCTTCTGTAATCCTAATTTTAGTCTGGTACTACTGGATTCTTGTTTTGACCATATACTAGTTTACTCTTCTCTCTGCTGTTTTACATTGATAATGACTTAGAGTAAAGCTCTCCTACACCTAAAATGTACTATGTCAGGATAATTAATATGCTTCTTTGTATCTCCATGCCTATTATGTAAACACAACGTACATATAAAATACAAAGATAAAATATATTGTCTGAAATATTATTTTAATAGGCTCGTTTCAGAGAAGGCAATGGCACCCTACTCCAGTATTCTTGCCTGGAAAATCCCATGGAAGGAGGAGCCTGGTAGGCTGCAGTCTATGGGGTCACTAGGAGTTGGACATGACTGAGCAACCTTTTCATTTTCATTTTCATTTTCATGCATTGGAGAAGGAAATGGCAACCCACTCCAGTGTTCTTGCCTGGAGAATCCCAGGGACAGGGTAGCCTGGTGGGCTGCCGTCTATGGGGTCGCACAGAGTCAGACACGACTGAAGCGACTTAGCAGCAACAGACTCATTTTAATTCTGTGTACATTCTCTTACTTTGTGTTTAAAAAAATCATCTTGCAAAGGCTTATTTTTCAGATAATATGATAGACTGGATTAGCAACGTGGGGATAAGAGTGTTCTTAATAGCTAGCTAGAATTTATTTACCTGATGAATAGTCACTATCTTCTACCTCTTGCTGTATCAGATGGTTTCAGGAACAGAGCTGTAAGACTTTTGGCTTATGTTGTTGAATTAAACTATGTTCCTACATGGGATATGACATAAAAATGACATGCTTTTGAAGTAATGGGTTACCTTAGAAATAAACTACTCTACCCTTTCAACTAAGAGCTAAGAAAACTGAAGTTCAGGAAGTAAATTCCCCAGCCAAGGCAAAAGAATTCCCGAAGCAGCTACAGAACTGGAAGAAACTCCAACTAGAGCTAAAGCTAGTCAGAGTGCTTTTCCATTCTCCCTCTATATAGATGTGACTCAGATGGTAAAGAATCTGCCTGCAATGCAGGAGACCTGGGTTCGACCCCTGGGTTGGGAAAATCCCCGGAGAAAGGACTAACTACCCACTCCAGTATTCTTGCCTGGAGAATTCCATGGACACAGGAGCCTGGCAGGCCACAGTCCATGGGGTCACAAAGAGATGGACATGCCTGGGCGACTAACACTATCACTTTCTATGAAGATAACCACTTCCTGTGAGTGTGATAGAAGCTCTAAAAGGGATGCATGCTTACTTTTTAAAAAGAAATACCTAGGGGTCGTGGCCAGCTCCAGTGTAAAACCTCAGAAAACATACAAAGTGAAAAAATGAATTTGTATGCTACTTGTGAATTATCAGACTAATAGGTAGGTTGATAACTACTGAAAGTCTTTGGCTATAGGGCTGCCATCTATGGGGTTGCACAGAGTTGGACATGACTGATGTGACTTAGCAGCAGCAGCAGGGAGAAATTATTAGAGTACAAGCTACAGAAATAAATGTCCTGGTTTAATCTCTCTGATATTAAAATCAGCTCTAAAGAATCTACTATTTTAATATGCAAATGACTTAAAACATGAAAACTGGTTTTAAAGGTGTTCATTCTTTGTATTATATAAAACATTTTTTCCCCCAAAATTCTTCAAGTCTGAGAACTGCCTTTTAATTAATAACTTGTTCTTCTGTTGCTGGGCTGTGCTATGCTCGGTCGTGTCTGACTCTTTGAGACTCTTTGGACTGTAGCCCACCAAGCGTCTCTGTCCATAGGACTTTTCAGGCAAGAATACTGGAGTGGGTTGCCATTTCCTCCTCCAAGGGATCTTCCTGACCCAGGGATGGAACCCATATCTCCTAGGTCTCCTGCATTGCAGGTGGATTCTCTACTGCTGAGCCATCTGGGAAGGCTCAGATGTGCAGTTAAATATGTGCAGTTAATTATGGAAGAGGTCCAACATCATGGGCACCATTAGATGGCAGTATGACACAAAACTCTTATTTTCATTAAGTCAGTTTACAGTACAGATCACATACTCATCTACACTGCATTGAGAGTAAGCTTTTAAATTTAAAAAAATGAAATGCAAATTGGAGATGCTGATACAGCAGAATGAGAGAATTGCAGAGAAAAAAGGGAAAAAAAAGAAAGAGTGGGAAAGAGCAATAGGAACATGAAAGCTGAGGACAAGGAAAAAAATTATTTCAGGATGACAAGCAGGACCTCTGTCTACCATGCCTGCTTCATGACCACTGGTTCAAATATTGCAAAGTTGGTAAATTTTTTGGACAAAGTTGTTATATTGAAAAAATAAAGTCATTTATTTTCTCTGCAACATTCTCTCTTACTTCAAAATAAGAAACAACTCATCCTCAACCCCTACTGTCTCTAACTCCTGGAAATCAATTATCTGTTTCTCATTTCTAAAATGTCATTAGATGCTATATAAATAGAATCAAAGAAACTACTCATATTCCATCTATTATTAAGTGTGCAGAGATAAAAAAAAATTTTGAATTCTTAGGAGTTGGGTATTTACCTAAATATAATTTTGCATAATAATAATTTAACATATAAAAGACAAAATTTTTAAAGAAAAGAATAAATATAATAAAATCTGATTTTAAAATAATCCAATTCCTTTTTGGAGACGGGCGTTATCCTATACAAAACTGAACTGTGGTACATGGAATGCAATTTACTCTAAATGTTTGACATCCCTTGTAGATGTGGTAAAACGAAGAAAAAATTGAGAGTGACTCCAACATTTTAACATCCAAAAACTATTCTGTATAAGGTGCAACAGATACCATGTCTGGAGAGTGTTTTCCTTGTTCCTATAGAAGTACTTTATTTCTAGGTGAGGATGTAGCAGGGAGTAAGGCTGGAAGGCTCTGCTTTCGTTTTACTTGGGTGATGGTGGTGTCAGTTTTGAAAGGCACAATGTGACTACTCCATTTGAACACTTTTCCCTCCTCTACACCCCACTCTGTATGGCCAGCTTCTGACATAATGAGAGAAGAGTGGCCTATTGGGACCAGCTCAATTCCATGACATGTTTTAACAAGGTAGGCTCCTCATTAATACCAGGGACTTTTTGGAATCCCAGTGGTACCCTCTTACAAATATAGTTTGTCCCATACTCAGATCTGCAATGGTATATACTTGACTGCTCTGTTCCTTCTTCTCCAGTTCATTTCCTCACAATAGTGGCTAAATCTGGTCAGTATTTTAGCCTACAGCCATAGACTCTGTTAAATTGAGAGTGCTATCTTTGCATAGCATCATCATAGCATTATAGTGTTATCATTGCATAGACAACTGTCTACATGTCCAAATAAATGCTTTAAATTTTATTATTAATGTTTAATAAAGAGATTAATAAGTTTAATTAAAGATACTCATTTTGACATTAGAAGGTTAGGTTAATTCTGAACAGCTGACTCAAGGCCTTAGTGCTATTTTGGTGGAAGTATTGCAGAGACCTGAGGAAATTATTCTTGAACTCTCAGGGCCTTGGTTTTCTCATTTATAAAAGTTGGTTACAAATGAAATGTTTTTTAAGGTAGTTTCCATCTCTATATATAGTGTATATATAAAGTTTTGAAGCTAACATCTTTCCCCACCCTTTCAGAAAAAAACACAGTAAGGAGCAGCCCTATATTCAGGGTGCTTGATTCTTTCATGCTCCGGGGCATATTGTTATCACCAGCTGTGGTCAGGGAAGAAAAAAATCCCCAGCTCTGTGATGCAATACAGTACAATTAGGTACATAATGTAGATTTTATGCTTTTCCCTGAAACATTTGGCGCATACTATTTTCTAAAACCAAGCCTCGGAGAGCCAGACCTCCTGTAGCATTTTAATATCCATATGCCTTTTCACATATTAGTCATCTAATGTCTGTGCCAGTTTTGGAAAAAAAAAAACACAACATCCTAAACATCACCTCTTGAATGAGTGTAAATTCAAAATGCCTGCCAGGGGGTTATGTGTTTGAGGGGTGGGAAACTAATATCTGCCCTAATCTAAATACCAAATGAATTTTAGATTGTCATCCTAGCCCAGCATTAGCATCAGCCCTTGGGAAAATCATTGTTTACATATTCTTTTCAGATACTCAGAATTAAGAATCAATCTATTTAAACTTTGTTGCTAATATTAACTTTGTAGAACTGACATATTAAGGAAATGTGTATAGAGTTATTATTTTGGTCCAGAGAGAAAAAGTTGGCCATGAAAAGTTTTAAACAAAATGTATCCAAATTTTGAGGAAAAAAAATTGAAGTCTCTTGGGGGAAAGATAAAATGTTATCCTGAAATCCTTGTGAACAGAAAACTTTCTCATGAGATACAAGAACTCTTCAAGGCAGGGAAAGGGGTGTGAAAGTAAACACTTAAGCAACATATACTTTGCTTGTCACACCATCTTCATAAAATCTGTATCAGAATCAACAGAGGATTAAAAAGAAACACAGATTACACAAAAGTAAAATCAAGAGTACCATGAGAGAATGAAAGTTTATGGGATGCATATAGTCAGAAGTTTTAATCACAAGTAAAATGTTGATGAAACTTTTACATCATGTAAAATGGCATGTATTTGTTCATAAACATGTTAGTATTTAGTTGTTTTCATTAATCATGTTGCAATTTTAAAAAGAAAATGATGAAATTGTTTGAACCAAGTATAACATAAGTGAACTCTATAAAGTAAGAAAATTAACACAAAAATTTTATACATTGCATAGACAACTGTCTACATGTCCAAATAAATGCTTTAAATTTTATTATTAATGTTTAATAAAGAGATTAATAAGTTTAATTAAAGATACTCATTTTGACATTAGAAGGTTAGGTTAATTCTGAACAGCTGATTCAAGGCCTTAGTGCTATTTTGGTGGAAGTATTGCAGAGACCTGAGGAAATTATTCTTGAACTCTCAGGGCCTTGGTTTTCTCATTTATAAAAGTTGGTTACAAATGAAATATTTTTTAAAGTAGTTTCCAGCTCTAAAATTTGAGTTCATGGGTTTTAATGTGATTCCCTATAATTGTGTGGTGAATGACTGGCTTTATAAGAATATTAAGTATATTATTTATACACTTTGGTACTTTCACACCCTAGTGGTTCTTGAAAGTGAAGTGAAGTGAAGTTGCTAAGTGTCAAAAAGCAATGGTCACGACATCATAATATAAAACATGTTAGAAACAGATGGCAGAACTGGATATGCCTAAGCAGAAGGACAGATGGAGCAGGACTTAGATACTGACCCCTGAAGCTTGGAAGGGGTTGAATGACATGACATTTTTTCCTCTCCTATTTAAGAAGTAATTTGGTGTTAGAACAAAGAGTACCACTTTCAACTGTATGAAAAAATATACAGACGGGGAAAGAATTGAGTTCCAGCACTACAGCAGACTGACTCAAGATGAACCACGTCCCCTTAATGAAAATGCATAAAATGCTGTATCAAATACAATAGCATTGTTTGGGTAACTATACAAAAATGACTTACAAAGAAAGACAAGAAAATTCCTAGTTTCAGAGTGAAGGAGAGTAACCATAGGCAAGCGTGAGCGTACGAGTGAAGGTTCTGGTCCTTGGGATACTGACAATCAAACGTAGTTGGATGAGCTCCAATATGGGAGGTAAAGCCAGCAGACTGGAAGGGCTGCCTCTTTCTTAAAGAACAGCCTGGGAAGAATTAAGATTGCTTACCATGTAATGAAGATGTAAAACTTCTATAAAAACCTCAAGTATAGAGTCCAAAATTATACATCCAGGTTGTGTATGATTCCTAAGTAGAGAAATGAATGGACTATCTAGTCCTAGACGAAGAAAACCCTCTGGAGCATTCTGTGAAAACAAACACAGGGACTGTTCTATAATGCAGAGTATATAAGCCTCCAAAGGAAAAACAGACATATGATAAAAAATTATAGCAGCAATAATAGAATACCAACTGAAGAGAAACTCACAATTAAAAATTATAAAATACATAAGGAAATGATAACCATAAGGGAAAGTCAGCAGAAACACAAAACAAGAACCACCCCAACCAAAAAAAAAAAAAAATCAGAAGTTTACTAAAAATTATATCATGTCAACATTTAAATCAGGAGAGTGAGAAAACGATTATAATTTTCTAGACTATTATCTTCTAATTTGTACTTTATAAAATGTTCCACAAGTGACTAGTATTTAGTTTGTGACAAGAAAAATATGAAGTTTTCTATTTTGCAGCACTCACTGTACTGATTCTTGGGGAAAATGTTCAAATTGCTCTCAGGTTAATGGTAACACAAATGTATTAATAAAAATTTCCTGTTCAATCTATGCTTATTTGAAATGTTGTGAACAATCCTAATATTTTGGCTTGTCATGAAATTCTATTTTTATTCTTAAATAAGCATTCTATTGCTTGCTTTTAAAATCAATATCCTAGAAATACTTTCATAATAATGGAAATAATTATTTTTCCAACTTGATATTTTATCCCAGAGCTTCCCAAGTGGCTCAGTGGTAAAGAATCTGCCTGTCAACGCAGGAGATGCAGGAGACACGGATTGGATCCCAGGGTTGGGATGATCGCCTGAAAGAGGAAATACAACCCACTCCAGTATCCTTGCCTGGAAAATCCCATAAACAGAGGGGTCTGGCAGGCTACAGTCCATGGGGTAGCAGAGATTGACATGACTGGGTGACTAACACACAATGGTAATAGGCAGTCTTAATTATAATATTTTTATTAGTATATTACCATAACTTGATGATTAAAATATGACAATTCATGAATATCAGAGTTTTCAAATCTAAGATGGATAAGCTATATTAGAAAGCAAAGAGTGAGTTAGAAGTAATCCTCTATCTTCCCTGTATATTTGTATAAAAACAAATAAACTTTCTTTTTCAAAAAAGTCAGCATGGAGCCCAGAGCAGGGCACACTCAGCTCTCAGCTAAGAGGGGGACAGGCCTTACAAGGGGCTGCCTTCAAAGATGGTTGAGACCCAGGAGGATTTTCATCACAGATTTTTGGGCACTGGAAGGTCTTCGAAGATTTGGGAATTTTCTCCTCGCCTAACAGGAGAGTTACGATTTCCCTCCCCCATTTCTCCACCTAACCTACCACTGGAGCCCCATGTTTTGACCGTGACCATCAACCAACCCATCACCAGAACGGCTGCTGTTGCTAAGTCCCTTCAGTCCCC
Source organism: Tragelaphus eurycerus (assembly GCA_935064755.1). Classification (NCBI taxonomy): domain Eukaryota; kingdom Metazoa; phylum Chordata; class Mammalia; order Artiodactyla; family Bovidae; genus Tragelaphus; species Tragelaphus eurycerus. The sequence goes on from CAKXYN010000061.1 coordinate 1,949,756, forward strand.
TTCAGTCGTGTCCGACTCTGTGCGACCCCAGAGACAGCAGCCCATCAGGCTCCCCGTCCCTGGGATTCTCCAGGTAAGAACACTGGAGTGGATTGCCATTTCTTTCTCCAATGCATGAAAGTGAAAAGTGAAGTCGCTCAGTCGTGTCCGACTCTCAGCGACCCCATGGACTGCAGCCTTCCAGGCTCTTCCGTCCATGGGATTTTCCAGGCAAGAGTACTGGAGTGGGGTGCCATTGCTTTCTCCGTTACCAGAACGGGACAAGCGGTAGGATGGGACGTGCCCACTAGATGGCAGAATTGTTTAAGCAGATAGTGTGTCAAGGCGGTGATCTGGGAACAAAAACAAGAGCAAAGAGGGAAGAGCTGGAGCGCGGCATTTCCCAATACCGCTTCCAACCTGCCCATGGGTGCTGAGTTAATCCTGGCTCCACTGCTTTTACCTTGTAAGAATAGACTGGCCCCTTGGGGAGCGACATCATCGTGTCTGTCAATTTAAACACTATGCGACTGCCTCAGGAGGTAAGAGATGACCCTTAAGGCTCCAATCTAGGAAGAGGGGCTGTCCAAGACCAAGCTCATCCATCCATCCAAGAAGTCAAACACCTGTTGTTGAAGTTCCCAAGCAGGATACCGACAACATCTCTTATTTTGGGAGAATATATTGTCTGCAAACTCTAAATTCTGTTTCAAATGGTCCCAGCCCAAGCAATAGGAATGGGGCAGGTTATCTACTGGGGCTGACCTTGGCACATTTTGCATAGCATTGTGAGCATCCATTAACTTGATTAAGCACCTCAAGGCTGAAACAGACATTATGGAAAACTAAGCAGGAACTCCCCATTTGGAATGCATGCTGAATTTTGTTCAGCTCTAATTTGGCCTCATCTAACATCCACTCACTTATATTGACTTGCCACCTGTAGCCATTGCTGTTTAACAGTAGGTATGAGTGCTCAGTCATTTCTGACTCTTTGGGACCCTATGGACTGTAGCCCACCTGGCTCCTCTGTCCATGGGATTTTCCAGGCAATTCCAGGCAAGAATACTGGAGTGGGTTGTCATTTCCTCCTCCAGGGGATCTTCCTAACCCAGGGATCAAACCCATGTCTCCTGTGGCTCCTGCATTGCAGGCAGATTCTTTACCACTTGAGCCAGTGTGGAACTCCCCTTGTTTAACAGAAGTTTTATGGTGTTTAGAAGGCACACAGGGTACTTTAGGCCTTAGAGTTTATACCTATTCCCATCTACAACTCTATTTACCAATAACTTTTGTGTCAACAGCACTGGGATTCTAAGTGATAAGGAAACTCATAAAATGTCACTGAATGCTTACTATAAGGAATGATTCTCCATTATTTCATTTAATCTTTTCGGAAAAACTAGAACCCAGATGTTTTTATTATCAGCTCTTATTTTGGGGACTTTAGATGAAGGAACTGAAGCATAGAGCAGTTAAGAAACTCAGCAAGATCATATCAAAGGGATTTCCTTCTGTAATATGTAAAGTTTATTCTTTTCTTAGTTGAATTTGAATACAACAAACATGACATCTCTATTTAATGGTTGCATATAGGGTCAGTTTTATACTTTCTCTTGTTTGTAAATACTCACCAAACCTTATGCTTGTTATGAATAATGACTAGTATACACTGTGGACGCAATTGCTTTAATACTTTGAGATCTAGAACAGAGAGCATATACTTTCTAGACAAATGTGGAATGATGATTTAGACTGTATCTACAAGGTTGAAAGAGGAAAATGAAATTTGGACATGAAAGGTTATGTGAACTCAGCCTAACAGTCAGCTGTCTTTTACTTACACAATGATGGAAATTGTTCTTGTTATAATTTCTGTGTATGTTACTTGCATTTGTTATTGAGTGCTAATCTTACTTTAGGTTTTATATTTCTAACAACAACCCAACAACTGCAGAGAAATCAAGAAGTACCATCTTTGCCATCTCTCTCAACTCTCTTTTGGTTACTTTTTTATTTTGGAATAATTTTAGATTTGGAGAAAAGTTACAAAGATGGCACAAGAGTTCCTGTCAATGCTTCATCTAGTTTTCTCTCATGTTAACACATTACTTGTGTGGGTGTGTATGTGTGTGTTTGTGCACTCAGTTACTCAGTCGTGTACAATTCTTTGCGACCCCATGAACTGCAGCACACTAGGCTCTTCTGTCTATGGGATATTCCCAGCAAAAACACTGGCTGCTGCTGCTGCTGCTGAGTCACTTCAATCGTGTCCGACTCTGGGCAACCCCATAGCCGGCAGCCCACAAGGCTCCCCCGTCCCTGGGATTCTCCAGGCAAGAACACTGGAGTGGGTTGCCATTTCCTTCTCCAAGGCATGAAAGTGAAAAGTGAAAATGAAGTCGCTCAGTCGTGTCTGACTCTTAGCAACCCCATGGACTGCAGCCTACCAGGCTCCTCCATCCATGGAGTGGGTAGCTATTTCCTCCTCCAGGGAATCTTCCTGACAGAGGGATTGAACCCAAGTCTCCTGCATCTCCTCCACTGCAGACAAATACTTTGCTGCTGAGACACCAGGGAAACCCCAACACACTAGTTAGCATGATCTATTTCTCAAAACTCAGACATTAACTTTGGGGAAATACTATTAACTAGACTACAAAAATCATTCAGATTTCACCATTTTTCAATATAATTTTATTTATTCATTTATTGGCAGTACTGGGTCTTCACTTTGAGGGCTTTTCTCTAGTTGAGGAGAATGGGCCTCCTCTCTAGCTGTGGTGCGCAGGCTTTTCACTGTGGTGGCTTCTCTTGCAGAACAAGGGCTCTGGGGCACGTGGGCTTCAGTAGTTGTAGCTCCCGGGCTCTAGAGCACAGGTTCATATACTGACAATGACTTAGAAACAGTATATCTGAGTCACTTGGGTGATATGAAAAGATTACATTATTTTATTAGTAGTAGCAGTAGTAATTTATTTTTTTTTTTTTTTGTATAATGAGTGGGGCTGCCTATATGTAATTGAAAAATAACTTTCTGGTTTCTCAACTGCTGTCTCTGCGCTTGTGTGATGCCTGTGACAGTCACAGAGATAGGAAGCCTATGTTAAAACCAGAATCAAAGGCAGCAGGAGTGGGAATCAGCCTTCATTAATGAACCATTGAAGCTTCTCTCCAGCACGGATGAGCCCTAAATCACTGGTTAGATCTCTAGTGATTTCCCACTTGAGAGATGTGAAGGAAAAGGCACATTCAGACTAACTGCACAGCCTTCAAAACTTGTCAAAATACTTTCAAACATGCAGGCTTTAAAATTATTTAAAAAATTATCTTTATGGAGCTACTAGCAATATTCCCACCAAGGATGTGATTTGGCAGTGGCCCTGGAAGGAGCAAGTCACTACTTATGGAAGCACTGGGATGCACCTGATATCTTCTCTGACATTATAGATGCTTTGGTCACAATAAATAAGGGTTCGTTTTTTAAAAATCCCTTTTATTGAAGTGTAGTTGATTTACAATGTTGTGTTAATTTCTGCTGTACACAAAGTGATTTGGTTATGCATATGTATACATTCTTTCTTTTGTTTTTGATGAATCAGACTTTACTAGTGTATATTAGACCAGAACGGAGATTTAAACACTGAAGAGTCATGTTTTATCCCTGTATATGTTGCTTAGCAATGAACTTGTAACTAGGTATAAAACCCAGAGATTAAAATATGGTGGTGAGTCTTTTTCATTTCTGACTTTGTAGTATTTTTTTAGAATATTTTTTTAAATTAATTTTTATCAGAGTAGAGTTGCTATTGGAGAAGACAATGGCACCCCACTCCAATATTCTTGCCTGGAAAATCCTACGGACGGAGGAGCCTGGTAGGCTGCAGTCCATGGGGTCGCTAAGAGTCAGACACGACTGAGATACTTCACTTTCACTTTTCACTTTCCTGCGTTGGAGAAGGAAATGGCAACCCACTCCAGTGTTCTTGCCTGGAGACTCCCAGGGACGGGGGAGCCTGGTGAGCTGCCATCTATGGGGTCGCACAGAGTCGGACACAACTGAAGTGACTTAGCAGCAGCAGCAGCAGAGTTGCTATTGAAGAGAGAAATGGCAATGCAGTCCACTATTCTTGCCTGGAGAATCTCATGGACAGAGGAACCTGATGGGCTACCATCCATAGGGTTGCATAGAGTCAGACACAACTGAAACAGCTTAGCACGTAGTTGCTTTACAATGTTGTGTTAGTTTCTCCTGTGTAGCAAAGTGAACCAACTATCTATCTGTCTATATATACATATCCCCTTTTTTGGATTTCCTTCCTATTTAGGTCACCACATAGTACTGAGTAGAGTTCCTTGTATGTATACATTCTTTTTCAGATTCTTTTCCATTATGGTTTATCATAGGATGTTGAGTATAGTTCCCTGTGCTATATGGCTTCCCTGGGGCTCAAATGATCAATCTGCCTGTAATGCAGGAGATCCAGGTTCAGTAGGACCTGTTGTTTATCCATTCTATATATAATTGTTTGCATCTGCTAATCCCAAATTCCCAATCCATCCCTCCCCTATATCTCCTCCCCTGGCAACCACAACTCTTGAATAAGGGTTCCTTTAATGGCCCAAATAGAGATGAGAGTTAAGTGACACAAAATTATGTCTTTCTCAAATTGACTAGCTCATTAGGTTGATTATTCTCGTTTGCTTGTGAATACCTGCACTGTAGCTGTAATTGTACCATCTATTATATCACTTTTTAAGTACAGAGGGCTCTGTTTTGGGCTAATTTCTGGTGCACATTAAGAGACTGAAAGCAGATCTTGATACCCATTACTCCATCTTATAACTGAAATTTACATTATAAAGAGAAAATTCACTTTTTGGTTCTTTGTAAGAGTTGTATCTTATTTTAAATTAAGTTGAAATATATGTTGAACATCTGTTGGTATCTGTTTATCTACATACATTGTTTTTTTGCAATTTAATTAGCATGCCTTTGTGGTACACACTCTGTGTACTATGCAATATGGGGATTTGAGAGTAGTGAAACTCATAGTCCTTAAATTTTTTAATATACGGCTGCAGAGAGAAAGAAGTAGTAAAAAGGGAGGAAAAATAAATTAAATAGGACAAGATATATCAGTTATTATTTTACTAAGATGCAATCTTAGTTGTGGTGAAGAAGAGGTTGGTTTTAGAAAGTCTAGAACAAGAATCAAAATAATTCCAAATGGACAATATGATGAGAATAAAATTTCAGAGTTATACAATTATCATATATGCCTTGGAAATAATAAGAGACCTTTTTTATAAGGGCACCTGGGGAAATAAGGTGACAAAGGTGATTGCAGATCTTTAGTACCATGTTAAGGAGTTTAGACTCAATCTTGAAAGCATTAGGAAAACACAGGTTTTTAATAAGATGACACGATTAAAATACTATTTTAGAAGGTTAATTTAGAAACAAACACGATAAGGCTGATAACAGAGATTAGTAGGAGGTGGGATAACAAATGGAAAGGTTTTAGCACTACTCCAACTATATAACCAAATGGCCTAAATCAGAGTTGGAAATTGGAAACACAAGGAAAGAAAAGGATGTGAGAGGCAATTAGAAGCTGAAATTGTCAGGATAAGATTTTGCACCTAATTGGATTCAGGAAAAGAAATAGGGAGGAAAGTCAAAATTAGCCTGAAAACTCTGAGTCATCAAGACTGAGACAACAATGATAAAATGATTTTAAACTAAGAACAAGAATACTCGGATTACAGGGCTGCCATGAGAAGAATTCTAAATAACAGCCAATAAGGTAGGAAGGTGATTAATTTATTATAAGGAATCTTGAGTTCATGATTTCTCCAGTGGGCTTCCTGGGTGGTTCAGTGGGTAAACCACCCTCCTGCAATGAAGGAGATGCAGGAGATTTGAGTTTGATCCCTGGATCAGGATGATCCCCTGGATTGGGGGCACAACAGTATTCTTGATTAGATAATCCCATGGACAGAGGAACTGGTGAGCTATAATCCACAGGGTCAAAAAGAGTCCGACACCACTGAAGTGACTGAACACGCTCACACTGGTAGAAATGGTCAAAAGTAACTTTCTCAATTATTTCCCTGGATATAAATGTGAAAATTCACTATTAGGAATAAAAAGGACAAAGATCACCATAGAATCAGCTGTGAACATTACCAGAAACATAATCCAATTGGTCCAAGTCCTTTTGGTGGTGAAAGTGTGAAAGTGTTAATCACTCATTCATGTCTGACTCTTTGCAACACCATGGACTGTAGCCCACCAGGCTCCTCTGTCCATGGGACACTCCAGGCAAGAGTTCTGGAATGAGGTTGCCACTCCTTTCTCCATGAGATCTTCCCAACCCAGGGGTCAAAAGGAATCTCCTGAGTCTCCGGAGTTGCAGGCAGATTCCTTACCATCCTAGTCACCAGGGAAGCCCCATTTGGTAGTGGGTAAAATGAATAAGGAAGGCAACAAGGCATCACTCCAAGGCATCACAAGGAGAAATAAAGACAGTATTTACTGAGTGTGTATGAAACATACCAAGTGCTTTCACTCATACATTTCATCTAACACTATCATTATGCTAGGTGGCAGGACCCTTACGTTAGAGGTGAGAAATGTAGCAGAGATTTAAAGTGAATTAACCCAGACTTCTCAGTCGATAAGCATCAAAGCTGGTTTTCTGATTCCAAGGGTATTTATTGTCTTTAACTAGACTGTATGTACCTTTGTTTTAACATAGCTGAGCAACTCAACATGGGTAATGTAACCCCTCCTCGAAACCTCAGTTCCTACATCCACAAGGTAGGAGTGATAACTTTTTAATTTACATGGTTATTATAAGATTAAAATAATGTGAAAGAGTTGTGTAAACTGTTATATGGTGGGACAAATTAGTTATTATTACTGCATTATGATCAGCACACTGGTTTAAATATTCATTTGTGCCATTCTTTTTGGAAGAGAGAACTATGAGATGACTGAGATAAGGGTGACTTCTCTAATTACCTGACTTAAAATTTCCAAAATTATTTTTTATTGGACAATACCTCTCAAGTATTTCTTCAACTTGATACATTTATGTGAAATGGAATAACAGAATTGCTGTCTATTCTGCTGAGACAAAAAGTTTTAAGAACCATTTCAAATTTACTATAAAATTCCTTGACCTCAAAACTTAAAAATCTTTGACTATATTATCCTAACATAGCTCTTTCATAAAGACCACACTCCCCTACTGAACTGATAGCAGTGCTCATTTTAAAGTTTTTAGAATGCTTAAATACATGCTCAGACTTTCAAAATTACGGTTACCATTTTGTTCTATCATACTGTGTTTGTCTTCTGCAAAATCCTGCCACATTCAATAGCCATACGAAAGAATAATCATGACAACTAATAGAAGACACGAGCTATGTCAGTGTACAACCATCAGAGCAAATCAGAACAAAACTGCGTAAAGACAATATGCGTCGAGATCTGAAGCTTCCTGGTTCTTAACTAGTTTTATGTTAATGAAACAATTATTAGAACACACAAAGCCCTTCCTTTTTAATTTGATAAATTGAGTGGTGATGTGAGTTAATTGAACCATCGGTGAGACAATAAGATGCAATTGGTATGATTTATCAGAGGATGACATGGTTACAGGCACTTTTTCCACAGAAAATAACGGCTGTTATAACCACTTCTTGAGGTGGGCAGGTTAAGTCATAAACCCAGGTTATTGCTACACAGGTCAGAAAGATGAGGGGCCCATTTTGACTTTCATCTAAGTGAATATTTTAAGGCTGTCTTTTTAGAAGGATGCCTACCATACCAATTTTGTGCTTATTTTTCCACTTTTCATAAACAATATCAATGCTGAGTTTGTTTAGGCTATTGCATAGTCTGAATCTTTTTAGCTAATATTGAAGTGAAAAACCCCTAAGACTCCAGGAGCTTTGAGTCCTAATGTTGGTTAATTAAAGGGTCATCTTGGGTCTTCTTTTCTAAGTCATATTATTTTGTGGAGTTATTTACATAAGCTGTTATTTTAGGAGAATAATCCTCTAGAGTTCTGCAGCTTAAGAAGTGAGGCCTATGCTTTTTCATAGGTGATTCAAAGAGAACATTAAAGGCTACTTACCTTCTTTAGGAGGAGAAAGAAATAAATGATCACAAAGCTCATTGGATTTTACCCAAAAAATGTCATTCACATTGCTATATTTCTTATATCTTAAATGACTTTAAAATACATAAAAAAATAAAATCAGCATCATTGGATACCTGAAGTATATTTATTTAAACAAGGGATGTTTTCCTGCCATGTATAGATAGTGGTAAAAACGATTAGTATATAAGTTCATATTATGAAAAATAAATCCAGGATCAGGGAATAAGCTTGTACATATGCTAAAGATGATGTATCTTAATTAGCAATTAAACCTCCATTCTCCAGTAATCTTATATTCATTTATTGTATTTCTTGTTTTAAAAAATTCCATGGAATTCTCCAGGCAAGAATACTGGAGTGGGTAGCTGTTCCCTTCTTCAGGGATCTTCACAATCCAAGAATTGAACCCGGGTCTGCCATGTTGCAGGCAGATTTTTTAATCTCATTCATCAGGGAAGCTGTCCATTTATATACATCTGGGCATTTTTTTGGCGGGGTGGGGTGCTTCCCTGGTGGCTCAGAGGATAAAGTGTCTGCCTGCAATGCAGAAGACCCAGTTCGATCCCTGGGTTGGGAAGATCCCCTGGAGAAGGAAATGGCAACCCATTCCAGTATTCTTGCCTGGAGAATCCCATGGACAGAGGAGCCTGGAGGGCTACAGTCCACAGGGTCACAAAGAGTTGGACATGACTGAGCGACTTCACTTCACTTCAAGCATTTTTTTTTTTTTTTTTTTTGGTGCACACAAGCGTTTGTTTAATTCTTAACAATCACTTTCGATGTTGGCATGATTAGTCCAGTTTTTAAACATGAAATAAGATTTAAGATGATCAAAAAATAACATAAATGATGAGAAACTGTTGAGAGGGAGAGACAGGACAATCGAGGACAACAGATATGAACCAGGACTGCTGGGACCAGAAAATGCAGTCACCCTAGCTAAGACGCTCATCAAGATTAAGAAAGTTTACCAAGTAATACTGCAGAAAAGTGGCAGAGCCAGAATTTGGTTCCATGCCTTTAGGACTTACCCTTTTTAAACTACTCTTTCCCAGTATGAGGATTTTCTTGTCTACTAATCGTGATATGACTAGAGGGGAGCAAGTCACAGTGCCTCCCTGCAGTGTGTCAGTGCTAGAGTAGATGCCAGCTTCCCAGGTGGCACTAGTGGTAAAGAAAGTGCCTGCCAATGCAGGAGACCTAAGAGACACAGGTTCAATCCCTGGGTCAGGAAGATCCCCTGGGGAGGGGCATGGCAATCTGCTCCAGTATTATCGCTTGGAGAATCCCATGGACAGAGGAGCCTGATGGGCTACAGCCTATGGGGTTGTAAACAGTCAGACATGACTGAAAGAATTAACATGTACGCACAAAGTAGATGCCACGTTACGTTTATCTCTGTATATCTAACTTGAAACACATCAGGGCTTCAACAGATGGCTCAGTGGTAAAGAATCTGCCTGATCTCTGATTGGGAAGATTCCCTGGGGAAGGAAATGGCAATCCACCACAATATTCTTGCCTGGAAAATTCGATGGACAGAGGAGCCTGGTGGGGTACAGCACATGGGGTAGCAAAGAATCGAACATGACTGAGCACACACAATGAAAAGATATGGAAAATAGTAAGGAAAACAAATCAGACATTTAAATCATGACATACTGAACAAAACCCAGATCCACATCAATAACTTCATTTTCTAGAACTCAAATCTACCACTTGTAATAAGGTCATTTAGCTTAGATCATATAACATTTTTTAAAAGTTCTAATATTATGTTGTTTTGTAAATCAGATGCACTTGGTGATATAATAGAGTCCTTACCCTTAATATATGAAGAAACGTCCCTTGCTCCCATTGCTTAGTACAAGTCACCTGCACACTAAATTCGGTCCTCTGTCTAAAAAAGAAGAGTTTCAAACATTAATTTTCCATATTGCTATCATATTATTAAGAACTATAAATAAAAATTAAATAATTATGGTATGGAAAATTCTCTACTTTCCTACAATATTCAAATATTAGAAAATGCTTCTGGAAGTAATTTCTAGAGGTATTTTGTTACGTTATTGGGTTGTCAAAATGACCAATTTCCATTTAATTTTTAATTCTTTGATTTCTCAATTGGTCATCTCCCAATTTCTCATCTCCCTCCTCATTCCTCAGTGATTTACTTTGAACTCTAACTTGCCACACTACCTAGCAGTAGTGTATTTCTTAGTGGTAGGCACATTTTTTACCTTTTCTGAACTTGTTTATGCATCTGGAGAATGAGGATAATGGCATCTCTACTTGATCTCAGAAGAAAGGGGTTAGCTTTCATTTTAAAAATGTAAATAAGGCTTTTTGACTATCATTTTAAAAGAGAGCCATTATTCTATTGCCCATGATTTATAAATCAGATCTTAGCTATTTATTCCCAGGCTAGTTTTTCTTAAGAGTTCTTGAACACTTCCAAACATCAATAAGAATTTGAGAGGTATAGTTTCTGAAATGTTGAACAATTTTATACTTACATTTTAAAAGAAACATATTTACTGGTTACAACAATAGAAAGCCCAAAGATAAATCCACACACCTATGGACACCTTATCTTTGACAAAGGAGACAAGAATATACAATGGATAAAAGACAATCTCTTTAACAAGTGGAGATGGGAAAACTGGTCAACCACTTGTAAAAGAATGAAACTAGAATACTTTCTAACACCATACACAAAAATAAACTCAAAATGGATTAAAGATCTAAACATAAGACAAGAAACTATAAAACTCCTAGAGGAAAACATAAGCAAAACACTCTCTGACGTAAATCACAGCAGGATCCTCTATGACCCACTTCCAAGAGTAATGGAAATAAAAGCAAAAATAAACAAATGGGACCTAATTAAACTTAAAAAGCTTTTGCACAGTGAAGGAAACTATAAGCAAGGTGAAAAGACAGCCTTCAGAATGGGAGAAAATAATAACAAACAAAGCAACTGACAAAGAATTAATCTCAAAAATATACAAGCAACTCCTGCAGCTCAATTCTGGAAAAATAAATGACCCAATCAAAAAATGGGCCAAAGAACTAAACAGACATTTCTCCAAAGAAGACATACAGATGGCTAACAAACACATGAAAAGATGCTCAACATCACTCATTATCAGAGAAATGCAAATCAAAACCATGATGAGGTACCATCTCATGCCAGTCAGAATGGCTGCGATCCAAAAGTCCACAAGCAATAAATGCTGGAGAGGGTGTGGAGAAAAGGGAACCCTCTTACACTGTTGGTGGGAATATAAACTAGTACAGCCACTATGGAGAACAGTGTGGAGATTCCTTAAAAAATTGGAAATAGAACTGCCATATGACCCAGCAATCCCCCTGCTGGGGGATTGAAAGACACGTGTACCCCAGTGTTCATCGCAGCACTGTTTATAACAGCCAGGACATGGAAGCAACCTAGATGTCCATCAGCAGACAAATGGATAATAAAGATGTGGTGCATATACACAATTGAATATTACTCAGTCATTAAAAAGAATACATTTGAATCAGTTCTAATGAGGTGGTTGAAACTGGAGCCTATTATACAGAGTGAAGTAAGTAAGAATGAAAAACACCAATACAGTATACTAATGCATATATATGGAATTCAGAAAGATGGCAACAATGACCCTATATGTGAAACAGCAAAAGAGACACAGATGTATAGAACAGTCTTTTGGACTCTGTGGGAGAAGGTGAGGGTGGGATGATTTGAGAGAATAGCATTGAAACATTATCATATGTGAAACATATTCCCAGTCCAGGTTCAATGCATGAGACAGGGTGCTCAGGGCTGGTGCACTGGGATGACCCTGAGGGATGGGATGGGGAGGGGGGTTCAGGATGGGGTACATGTGTACACCCATGGCAGATTCATGTCAATGTATGGCAAAACCCACTACAATATTGTAAAGTAATTAGCCTCCAATTAAAATACATAAATTAAAAAAAAATTATCTACTGTTCACAACAGGAAAAGGACTGAGAAACAGCAGAAATATAGGCAAAGATTCTAATTTCTTTATTTCATGTTTAAATTGAGTCATGTTTGTTGTCCTAGAAAATTATTTATTTATAGATAGCCTCTTACATTTGGATTCAGTAAGTATGAGTAACTAATCATTTCTACTTCCCTGGTGGCTCAGTGGTAAAGAATCTGCCTGCAATGCAGGAGACTCGGGTTCAATCACTGGGTTGGGAAGAGCTCCTGGAGAAGGGAATGGCTACCTACTCGAGTGTTCTTGCCTGGAGAATCCCATGGACAGAGAAGTCTGGTGGACTACAGTCCATGTGGTCACAAAGAGTCAGACACAACTGAGTGACTTTCATTGGCACTATTAGTAGTCAACACTTAAGTGCATCTTTCGTGCTTACAGATTTGGATATTTCAGAAAAGCAAGTTTAGCAATCACAAAACTGACTTTACTTTTTAAAAAATTTATCTATTTTTTATTGAAGGATAATTGCTTTAGAGAATTTTGCTGTTTTCTGTCAAACCTCAACATGAATCAGCCTGTGGCTGATTTTACTTTTTACAATAAATTATACTGTTTCGACTTTAGAGTGAGTACTTAACATAGAAAAACTCTTCTAAATCTGAAATCCTTTAAGTCAGAAAACTTTTAAGACACCAAAGATGACTCAGTAAGCTCTCAATATAAAAATCTGGAGGGCAAAGGTGTTTAACACCAAGTTGATAATCTACAATTGTTATTGGCAAGTCAAAGATATTTAAACAAACATGAAAAAATACAGACAATGCTTCTACACTTTTGTCACCATTTTTTTCTATCAATGGCAATAATTATAAATCTTTAGACAGATGCCCAAAAATAATAATGGGAGTCACCATTTATTTATCTGTCAAATTGGTGAAAGCATTTTTTCCCCTGTCACCATGAGCCCACACTCTGGAAGTTGATAGGCTTATTTTCACGTCAGTTCAGTTCAGTCATTCAGTTGTGTCTAACTTTTTGGGACTCCACGGACTGCAGCACGCCAGTCTTCCCTGTGTATCGCTAACTTTCGGAGCTTGCTCAAACTCATGTCCATTGAGTCAGTGATGCCATCCAACCATCTCATCCTGTCGTCCTCTTCTCCTCCTGCCTTCAATCTTTCCCAGCATCAGGGACTTTTCTAATGAGTCAGTTGTTTGCATCAGGTGGCCAAAGTATTGGTGCTTCAGCTTCAGCATCAGTCCTTCCAATGAATATTCAGGACTGATTTCCTTTAGGATTGACTGGTTTGATTTCCTTGCTGTCCAGGGGATTCTAAAGAGACTTCTCCAACACCACAGTTCAAAAGCATCAATTCTTCAGCACTCAGCTTTCTTTCAGAGTTCCCTGGTGGCTCAGACGGTAAAGCGTCTGTCTACGATGTGGGAGACCCGGGTTCAATCCCTGGGTTGGGAAGATCCCTTGGAGAAGGAAATGGCAATCCACTCCAGTACTATTGCCTGGAAAATCCCATGGACAGAGGAGCCTGGTAGGCTACAGTCCATGGGGCCGCAAAGAGTTGGACAGGACTGAGCAACTTCACGTTCACGTTCATGTTCAACTTTCTTTATGATCCAACTCTCACATCCATACATGACTACTGGAAACACCACCTAGAGGTTTGTGTTCATGAGCCAGGCTGGGCTTACTGGAAATGTGTGAGGTACAGCTAGTTGTGTTATGTTGAGAATATTTGTTTGATTTGTTCCATATCTCCAGTGGCCTGTGGAGAGATCATGTTTCCAGTCTTCTAGTATACGTAAGATGACACAAAATATACTGATGACTCTATTGCACTGTCAGCACAGGGCTACAGACTCACACTGTGACTTCTAAAGGTGGAGGTTACGCACCAGCTTGCTCTAGAGAAACCCTTCTTCTTCTTCTAATTCGCTTCAGTCGTGTCCGACTCGTGCGACCCCATAGACGGCAGCCCACCAGGCTCCGCCATCCCTGGGATTCTCCAGGCAAGAACACTGGAGTGGGTTGCCATTTCCTTCTCCAGTGCATGAAAGTGAAAAGTGAAAGTGAAGTCGCTCAGTCATGTCCGACTCCTAGCGACCCCATGGCCTGTAGCCCACCAGGCTCCTCTGTCCATGGGATTTTCCAGGCAAGAGTACTGGAGTGGGGTGCCATTGCCTTCTCAGAGAAACCCTATACATACCTAAAGATCTCCAAAGGTGATATAGAGCTTAAAGCTCCCAGAGAATGCTTCTATGTTGCAATGTGATCTATAATGATATATGTGCCAGACTAAAATCTAGCAAATAATATCTAGGTGGTTATCTAAACTTTACAAAAAGTGGAGACAGAGTAACAACTCATGGTCACACTTATGAATTTGAAATGAAAGCTATATTCCCGACATCAGTTGACATTTCTGCTTCTACTTGAGAGATGTATGATATAAAATTTGAATTGCTGTCACTCAGTCGTGTCCAACTTTTGTGACCCCATGGACTGTAGCCCTCAAGGTTCCTCTAACCATGGCATTTCCCAGGCAAGGATACTGGAGTGGGTTGCCATATCCTTCTCCAGGGGATTTTCCCAACCCAGTGATCGAACCTGTGTCTCTATGTCTCCTGCATTGCAGGTGGATTCTTTAACATTGAGCCACCCAGGAAGCCCATAATAGACAAAGAGACCAATGAAGAAGCAGAATAGAAAGCATATAAATAGACTCAAATATACATGGGAATACAGGTTATAATAAAGATGGTAACACAGATCAGTGGAGTAAAATTGGACTATTTTAATAAATACTTTTGGAGCAAATAAATAGCTGTGAAAAAGACAAAGTTGGGTCATTTGTATTATACATCAAGTTAAATAAGGATTTAAATGCAAAAAAGGAAAGCATAGAAGTCTTAGACAAAAGCATGGGTTCATTTTTTTATAATTTTGGACTGGAAAAAAGTCTGTCTAATTACCATCCAAAATTCAGAAGTCATGAAAGAAAGTATTGAAAATTTTTGATACATTAAAAATAAAAGAAAATATCTTGTCAGGACAAAACCAAAACAAAATAAATTCTCCATAGTCAAATGAAAAATGTTAAATTAGAAAAAAGTATTACAACTCATAATCAGATAAAAGGGCTAAACTTCATAATACATAAAGAGCATAATATATATGAGATGAAATTGTCCAATAACCCTATAGAAAAAAAGATCAAGCCTCATACAGACAGTTCATAGAAAAAATAAACACACTGGTGTTAAAAATGTGAAAAGATGATAAACCTTATTCATAAAGAGGTATAGGTAAAATGAAAATAGATATCCTTTCTCACTTTTTAGATTGGCAAAAAATCCCCAAAAGTTGATAAGATATTCTGTTAACAAGGTCAGTGGAGAAGTAGGCACTGTTCCACATTTCTGGAAAAAATTAAAAGTGGTATATTTATAGGACTGATGTTGAAGCTGAAACTCTAATACTTTGGCCGCCTGATGCAAAGAGCTGACTCATTTGAAAAGACTCTGATGCTGGGAAAGATTGAGGGCAGGAGGAAAAAGAGATGACAGATGATTAGATGGTTGGATGGCATCACAGACTCAATGGACATGGCTTTGGGTGCATTCCAAGAGTTGGTGATGGACAGGGAGGCCTGTTGTGCTGTGGTTCATGGGGTCACAAAGAGTCAGACATGACTGAGCGACTGAACTGAACTGAACTGAACAACAGTTATGGAGGTAAATTTTGCAGAGGCTGACACATTTATAGATGCATTTACTCTTGAGCCCAGAAATCTTGCTTCTGGGAATCTAGCCTGAAGGCATACTGCCAATTCAAATAGCATAATTATATTACACTTTGATGTCACTTATAATAATAAAATACTGGAAACAAACCAGTATCTGCTATGATATAGTCACAAATTGGAATATTATGCAGCTGAAAAGAAGAGGTATGGATATCTCTGTATATAGAGTGGCAGAGACAGAGAATACACTGTTGGATGAAAAAAAGCAAGGTCCAGAACAGGTAGCATGCTATTTGTGGTATATGAAAACAAGGAAGAGTAAGACTATATCATATTAACATATTAACAATATGTTAGCATATGTGTAAAATATTCTGGAGCTAATAAAACCCCTAAGGAGGTGAGAGAGATTAGGAAGAATAGTGGTAGAAGCATTAGGTATAGCATTTCTTAAAAATAATCTGAAAAAAAAAATAAAAGAAAGAAAACCTGATAAACTATAAGGTTTAAGAATTTTAGAGATGCACAGTAGCATGGCTTTATTTAAGGTGAAAATATTTTGAAGATAATCTAATAAAATGTGCTAATGCTTTGAGTATTGTGAGGTACCAATAAAGTAATCATAAATCAATTTGGGCCTCCTTCCTCTCACCCACCACTCTTTGAACTAATTTTCCCTATCATTTCTTAAATTCTCAGTTATCTATTTCCCCTTGTTTGCTAACTTATGAAAAAACTGCAAGCTGTTCACTCCACAACCTGATGCCTTTGAAGGAAAATGCTTGAGAATTGAAAAACAAAATCAAGACCTGAGCCAGTTCTCAAATCTTGAACCCCATGAGTAGGAAGAAAGGCCTATCTCCTGGAGGAAGAATCCGGTGACATAGCTACAACCATATATTAGATCAAGCCCTAAGCCTTTGGAGTGGGAACAATGACTCCCAAAACCCTAGACTGCCAGAGAACTAACCCTGGTAGTGTCCCTGGTGGCTCAGATGGTAAAGAATCCACCTGCAGTGCAGGAGACCTGGGTTTGATTCCTGGGTTGGGAAGAACCCCTGGAGAAGGGAATGGCTACTCCCTCTAGTATTCTGGCCTGGAGAATTCCATTGACTGTATAGTCCATGGAGTCACAATGAGTTAGACATGACTGAGTGACTTTCACTGAACTAACTAGGGAATATCAAATAGTAAGAACTCACACAGACAAAACCACTTGAATACAAGACCTAGCATCACCCAACCACCAGTAGCACCCTATGCAGGACACCTCATCTAAACAACAAACAAAACAAAAATACAAACCCAATCATCAGCATACAGGATTACCACCTCACTCAGCCTTGCCCATCAGAGGAAAAACAAGCAAACAAACAAAATTCAGCACAAATCTCACCCTCTACAAAGCTTCCACAAACCACTGGATCAACCTTAGTAGGGCAGAAAGCAAAAGGAAGAAAGAATTCAACCTTCTCCAGGGAAAGAATTCAATGTTCCTTGAAGCCTGGGAAAAGAAAATTTTGACACAATAAGTTTAAACAAAATAATGAAAAGGTAGAGAAATACTACACAAATTAAAGAACAAACTAGAAACATAGAAGTCCAAAAAAAATGAGGAGAAAATAGGCAAACAACCTGAAAAAGAATTCAGAATAATTATAGTTAAGATGATCAAAAACCTTGAAAACCAAATGGAAAAAATGCAAGAATCAATTAACAAAGACCTAGAAGGATTAAGGAATAAACATACAGAGACAAACATCACAATTACTGAAATTAAAGTTAAGCAAAATAAAATTTAATTAAAAAATAAATAAATAAAGATACTCTAGAAGGAATCAATAGAAGAATATCTGAAGCAGAAGACCGAATCTATGAGCTGGAAGATAAAATGGTACAAATAACTTCTGAAGAGCAGAATAAAGTGAAAAGAGTGAAAAGAACTGAGGATAGTCTTTGAGACCTCTGAGACAGTATCAAATGCACCAAGATTTGAATTATAGGGGTCCCAGAAGAAGAAGAGAAAAAGAAAGGGTATGAGAAAATTTTTGAAGAGATTATAGTAGAAAATTTCCCCAACATGGAAAAGTAAATAATCAAGTCCAAGAGGCACAAAGAATCCCATACAGGATAAACCCAAGGAGAAAAACACCAAGAACATACTAGTCAAACTAACAAAGACTAAACACAAAGAAAGAATATTAAAAGCAGGAAAGGGAGAAGCAACAAAAAACATACAAAGGAAACCCCATATGCTTAACAGCTGATCTTTCAGCAGAAACTCTGCAGGCCAGAAGGGAATGGCAGGATATATTTAAAGTATTAAAAGGGAAAAATCTACAACCAAGATTACTGTACGCGGCAAGGATCTCATTCAAAATTGATGGAGAAATAAAAAGCTTTTCAGACACGCAAAATTTAAGAGAATTCAGTACCACCAAACCAGCTTTACAACAAACGTTAAAGGGACTTATATAGTCAAGAAATAGAAGAGAAGAAAAAACTACAAAATCAACCCCAAACAATTAAGAAAATGGCAATAGGGACATATATATCAATAATTACTTTAAATGTAAATGGATTAAATGCTCCAACCAAAAGACATAGACTGGCTGAATGGATACAAATATAAGACTCATATATATGCTGTCTACAAGAAACCCACTTCAGACCTAAAGACACATATAGACTGAAAGTGAGAGGATGGAAAAATATATTCCATGCAAATGGGAAGCAAAAGAAAGCTGGAGTAGCAATCTTTATATCAGACAAAATAGACTTTCAAATAAAAAAGATTACGAGAGATAAGGAAAGACACTCCATAGTGATCAAGGGATTAATCCAAGAGGAAGACATAACAATTGTAAATATCTATGCATCCAACTTAGGAGCACCTCAAAACATAAGAAAAATATTAACAGACATAAAAGGAGAAATTGACAATAACACAATAATAGTAGAAGACTTTAACATCCCACTCACACCAATGGACAGATCATCAAAAGAGAAAATTAATAAGGAAACACAAATTTTAAATGATACATTAGATGAGATGGATCTCATCGGAGTCTTCAGGACATTCCATCCAAATGCAGAAGAATATACCTTCTTCTCAAATTCACATGGAATATTCTCCTGGATAGACTAAATCCTGGGTCACAAGTCAAACCTCAGCAAGTTTAAATCGCAAATTTAAAATTGAAATCATATCAAGCATCTTCTCTGACCACAATGCTATGAGACTAGATATCAGTTACAAGAAAAAAACTGTAAGAAACACAAACACGTGGAGATTGAACAACACATTTCTAAATAGCCAAATTACTGAAGAAACCAAAAGGGAAATAAAAAAGTTTCTAGAAGCAAATGACAATGAAAACACAATAACTCAAAACCTATGGGATGCAGAAAAAGCAGTTCTAAGAGGGGAGTTTATATCAATACAATCCTATCTCAATGAACAAGAAAAACATCGAATAGACAACCTGACATTACACATAAAACAACTGGAAAAACAACAACAACAATAACAAAAACAAATTAATAGGAGGAAAGAAATCATAAAGGTCCAAGCAGAAATAAATGAAAAAGAAGTGAAAGAAACAATAGTAAACTAAACATTGATTCTTTGAGAAGATAAAATTGACAAACTTTTACTCAGACTCATCAAGAAAAAAAAGATAGAAGAATCAAAGCAATAAAATTAGAAACAAAAAAGGAGAAGTTACAACAGACAATGCAGAAATACAAAGGATTATAAAAGACTATTATGAACAACTATATGGCAATACAATAGATAACCTGAAAGAAATGGACAGATTCTTAGAAAAGTTCAACCTTCCAAGACTGAACCAAGAAGAAATAGAAATTATGAACAACCCAAATACAAGCACTGCAATTGAAGTTGTGATAAAAAATCTCCCAATAAACAAAAGCCCAGGACCATATGGCTTCACAGAAAAATTCTATCAAACATTTAGAGAAGAGCTAATGCCTATCCTTCTAAAGCTCTTTCAAAAAATTACAGAGGAAGAAGCACTTCCAAACTCATTCTAAGAGTCCACTATCACCCTGATACTAAAACCAGACAAAGACAGCACAAAAAATTAAAACTACAGGCCAATATCAATAATGAACATACGTGCAAAAATCCTCAATAAAATTTTAGCAAACAGAATTCAGAAACACATCTAAAAGCTCATACACCATGATCAAGTTGGGTTTATTCCAGGGATGCAAGGATTCTTCAATATATGAAAATCTATCAATGTGATACACCATATTAACAAATTGAAAGATAAAAACCATAGGCAGATGCAGAAAAA
Source organism: Tragelaphus eurycerus (assembly GCA_935064755.1). NCBI lineage: Eukaryota > Metazoa > Chordata > Mammalia > Artiodactyla > Bovidae > Tragelaphus > Tragelaphus eurycerus. The sequence continues at coordinate 1,969,971 of CAKXYN010000061.1, forward strand.
GCCTTTGACAAAATTCAGCACCCATTTATGATGAAAACTCTTCAAAAAATGGGCGTAGAAGAAACCTACCTCAACATAGTAAAGGCCATATATGATAAGCCTACAGCAAACATTATTCTCAATGGTGAAAAACTGAAAGCATCCCCTCTAAGATCAGAAATAGGACAAGGGTGTCCACTTTCACCACTATTGTTCAACATGGTTCTGGAAGTCCTAGCTACAGCAATCAGAGAAGAAAAAGAAATAAAAGGAATCCAGATCAGAAAAGAAGTAAATCTCTCACCGTTTGCAGATGACATGGCACTATACATAGAAAACCCTGAAGACAGTATGAGAAAATTACTAGAGCTAATCACTGAATTTAGTAAGGTTGCAGGATACAAAACCAATATACAGAAATCACTTGCATTTCTATATACTAACAATGAAAAATTCAGAAAGAGAAATTAAGGAATCAATCCCATTCATCATTGCAACAAAAAGAATTAACTATCTAGGAATAAACCTACATAAGGAGACAAAAGAACTGTGCACAGAAGATTATGACACTAATAAAAGAAATCAAAGGTGACATAAACAGATGGAGAGATATTCCATGTTCCTGGGTAGCAAGAAACAATATTGTAAAAATGACTATACTACCAAACACAATCTACAGATTCAATGTGAAAAGAAAGTGAAAGTAAAGTCGCTCAGTCGTGTCCGACTCTTTGCGGCCCCGTGGACTGTAGCCCACCAGGCTCCTCTGTCCATGGGATTCTCCAGGCAAGAATACTGGAGTGGGTTGCCAGTTCCTTCTCCAGGGGATCTTCCCAACCCAGGAAACGAACCCAAGTCTCCTGCATTGCAGGTAGACACTTTAACCTCTGAGGCACCAGGGAAGCCCAATGTGATCCCTATCAAATCACCAATGACATTTTTCACAGAAATACAACAAAAAATTACACAATTAATATGGAAACACAAAAGACCCTGAATAGTCAAGGCAGTCTTGAGAAAGAAGAATGGAGCTGGAAGAATCAACCTTCTTGACTTCAGATTATACTACAAAGCTACAGTCATCAAGTTAGTATGGTACTGGCACAAAAACAGAAATATATATCAATGGAACAAGATAGAAAGCCCAAAACAAACCCATGCACCTATGGATACCTTATTTTTGACAGAGGAGGGCAGAATATACAATGGGACAAGACAGTCTCTTCAAAAAATGGTGCTGGGAAAACTGGACAGCTACATGTAGAAGAATGAAATCAGAACACTTCCTAATGATATACACAAAGATAAACTAAAAATGAAATAAAGACCAGAAGCTATAAAACTCTTAGAGGAAAGCATAGGCAGAATACTTAATGACATAAATCAAAGCAAGATCCTCTATGACTCACCTCCTAAAGTAATGGAAATAAAAACAAAAGTAAACAAGTGGGACCTGGTGAAACTTAAAACTTTTGCACAACAAAGGAAACTATAAGCAAGGTGAAAAGACAACCCTCAGAATGGGAGAAATAATAGTAAATGAAACAAGTGACAAAAGATTAATTTCCAAAATATACAAGCAACTCACACAACTCAATGCCAGAAAAGCAAACAACCAATCAAAAAGCGGGGAAAAAGACCTAGACAAACATTTCTCCAAAGAAGACATATAGGTGGGTAACAAACACATGAAAAGATGCTCAACATGGTTCATTATTAGAGAAATTCAAATCAAAACTACAATGAGATATCACCTCATGCTGGTCTGAATGGCCATCATCAAAAAGTCTACAAGCAACAAATACTTTAGAGCATGTGGAGAAAAGGGAACACTCTTGCACTGTTGGTGGGAATGTAAATTGATACAGCCACTATGGAAGACAGTATGGAGATTCCTTAAAAAACTAGGAATAAAACCACCATATGACCCAGCAATCCCACTCCTAGGCATATACCCTGAGGAAACCAAAATTGAAAAAGACACATGTATGCCATTTTCACTGAAGCACTATTTACAATAGCTAGAACACAGAAGCAACCTAGATGTCCATCAACAGATGAATGGATATAGAAATTATGGTACATATTCGGAATAGAATATTACTCAACCATTAGAAGGAATGCATTTCAGTCAGTTCTAATGAGGTAGATTAACTTAGAACCTATTACACAGAGTGAAGTAGATCAGAAAGAGAAAAATAGATATTGTATTCTAATGCATATATATGGAACCTAGAAAAATGTTACTGAAGAATTTATTTACAGGGCAACAATGGTGAAACATACATAGAGAATAGATTTATGGACATGGGGAGAGGGGAGGAGAGGGTGAGAAGTATGGAGAGAGTAACATGGAAACTTACATTACCATATGTAAAATAGATAGGCAATGGGAATTTGCTGTATGTCTCAGGAGACTCAAACAGAGGCTCTGTATCAACCTAGGGGGGTGAGATGGGGATGGAGAGGGGAGGGAGGTTCAAAAGGGAGGGGATATATGTATACCTATAGCTGATTCATGTTGTGGTTTGACAGAAAACAGCAAAATTCTGTAAAGCAATTATCCTTCAATAAAAAATAAATTAATTAAAAAATCATTTTGTACCTTGCTAAATTAGAATTGAGTATTTTACATAACTTCATAGTGGTCTTATTTCATATGATTCTATCTTAGGTGAAAGTTTCAAATATACTCCATGCTGCTGCTGCTGCTGCTGCTGCTAAGTCACTTCAGTCGTGTCCGACTCTGTACGACCCCATAGATGGCAGTCCACCAGGCTCCACCGTCCCTGGGATTCTCCAGGCAAGAACACTGGAGTGGGTTGCCATTTCCTTCTCTAATGCATGCAAGTGAAAAGTGAAAGGGAAGTCAGTCAGTCGTGTCCGACTCTTCGCGACCCCATGGACTGCAGCCCACCAGGCTCCTCCATCCAAGGGACTTTCCAGGCAAGAGTACTGGAGTGGGTTGCCATTGCCTTCTCCGAATATATTCCATAAGGAATGCTTAACTACCAATTCTTTACTTTTAACCATTAGAAGATGAAGATTTGGCTTTCTTCTGAAGCCCAAGAAGAGTGTGAGAACCTCTGATGATCAAGTCATCCTTAGGATTAAAGATATGCTTTAAGGTACTCATTTACCAAGATATATTGAACATTTGTTATAATAAAAGACAGTCAATGCTAGCAGTGCCAAGAAAATATGAATAAGACCTAAATGTTAAAGGATTCCATACTATATTGCTTATCCAGATATATTAATAGCTAACTAACTCTAATAGGACACATACTTGGAGCACATAAATGACAGCTGACAAAGTAACATATCCAGAAAAAAAAATGTTTGTTTTTAAAAACATATTAAAGAGGTCCTTCATACTTTGTTTTGTCTACTCTGGTCCTCCCAGGTGACGCTAGTTTTAAAGAACCCACCTGCCAATGAGGAGACATAAAAGACATGTGTTCGATCCCTGGGTCAGGAAGAGCCCCTGGAGGGGGACATGGCAGTCCACTTCAGTATTCTTGCCTGGAGAATCCCATGGACACAGGAGCCTGATGGGCTATGGTCCCTGGGGTCACAAAGAGTTGGACATGACTGAAGTGACTGCACAGCACACTCTGGTCCTTAGAAGTCTTGATGCTAAGAGTGAGAGAGGAGACATTAAAAATACGGTGGCCAGGGCTTCCCTGGTAGTCCAGTGGTTAAGAATCTGCCTGCCAATGCAGGGAACACAGGCTTGATCCCTGGTCCAGGAAGATTCCACATGCCGCAGGGTAACTAAGTCTTTGAACCACTGAGCCCTCTCACTCTAGAGCCCATGCTACACAACAACAGAAGCCATTGAAATGAAGAAGCAGTGCACAGCAACTAGAAAGTAGTTCCCACCGGCTGCAGCTAGAGAAAGCCCATGCTCAGCAACGAAGACCCAGTGCAGCCAAAAATAACTAAATAAAGAACATTGAAAAAAGTCTGGAGGCCACATGCATGGTAATTCCTGGTGGGTGCAGGCTGCACAAGTTTAAATTTGGACTCCACCATTTAACCACTGGGTGAGGCAGACCACTGAAGCCTTGTTGGAATGATTAAGAGCAGTGCAATGAATCAATTAGAGAAAGGATATTTTACTTTAATGGAAAAAATGTGCTCCATGTTGACAGCAAAAGAGAAAAACTTGAACGCAATGACACTTTCATTCTAGCAGCTGTAACTAAAGGTAATGGACACAGAATAGTGGCTCTTGACATAATCCACATGCACGAGTAGATTTGTACACGTGGAAACAAAATCTTGTTGGCCCAGGTATATTTGGCTGAAAAAGACAACATCTCATTAGAGAAGTAGGAAAAAGACTTTATCTACCTAGATTCTAAAAGTATTGGCTCTTTTTCCCTTTGCCTCTAGTAAAATCAGGCTTCCCTGGTGGCTCAGATGGTAAAGAATCTACCAGCAATGCAGGAGACCTGGGTTTGATCCTTGAGTCGGGAAGATCTCCTGGAGAAGGGAATGTATTAGAAATGTATATTGAATACTCCAGTATTTTTGCTCGGAGAATTCTACGGGCGGAGGAGCCTGGTGGGCTATGGTCCATGGAGTCACAAAGAGTCAGACAAGACTGAGTGACAAACACTTTCTAGTAAAGTCATACCTGAACAACTGTTCCATAAATCCACGTGAACTTATGAACATGGAGAGAATTAGAGAGTAGAACATCAAAATGATTAGGAAAATTAAAGGGACTAGATGAGTTTTGACTAACAATTCTAAAAATACACAGTAAACTCCATGCACTGCACTGCTGTGAATGTTGAGGCTGTAAAAATAGGTATATGATATAACTGAAGGTGCAGGCACTATAAAATAATATTGGAAATGGATTTTGAATTTGACATCACTATTAAAAGATTTTATAAATACATAGCTTATCTAAAATTTGAGTTTAATTAAATTCAAATAAAAGAGTAATTATCAAATACCTACTGTGTGCAACATATAATCTTAGGTGATGTGAAGGAAGGAAACCAAATGACTGGATGTGGTCCCTCCTGTCAGTGCACGTGAGCAAGATAGGGGGACAAATATGGGACCATTAATAAGGCCACATGATAGGAGTGTTAGAAGCATAAGCAAAATACTGTGGAAACAGGAAGAAGCAATTATATCAGTCCAGATAGCTAAAGCTATAGTTTTTCCAGTGGTCATGTATAGATGTGAAAGTTGGACCATAAAGAAGGCTGAGTGTCAAAGAATTGATGCTCTCGAACTGTGGTATTAGAGAAAACTCTTGAGAGTCCCTTGGATGATCAAACCAGTTCATGCTAAAAGAAATCAACGCTAAGTATTTATTGGAAGGACTGATGCTGAAGCTGAAGCTCCCATACTTTGGCCACATGATTCAAAGAGCTGACTCATTGGAAAAACCCTGATGCTGGGAAAGACTGAGGACAGAAGGAGAAGCAGGCAACAGAGGATGAGATGGTTGGATGGTATCACTAACTCAATGGACATGAATTTGAGCAAACTTTGGGAGTTAGTGGAGGTTAGTGAAGTATGGCATGCTGCAGTTCACAGGGTCACAAAGTGTTGGATGTGACTTAGCGACTGAACAACAACCACAAAACCAAGCAAGACTTCACAGAGAATTGAACTTGGCCTTGAGGAGTAATTGGAATTCTAGAGCAAAAATGCAAGAAAGTGACCTTCTAGGGTAAAGAAGGAAATATGTAAATAGAGAAAAATATTGCAAGTTTAAGGGCTGGGAATACTCTAGAGTGGCAGAAACCTGGGAAGTAAGGAATAAAGTAGGAAATTAGTAAAGGGCCATATGTACATGCTAAGTGATTTGGAAATAATTGCAAGACTAGCACAGAGCTGTTGAACTGTCTTGAGAGGGAACAAGATACGTTTTACATTTCTGGCATTAGTGTGAAGGTCAACTAATTGATGAGCATGGAGGCCAAGCCAGAAGTCCATTAAAAACTCAAAGTCTGAATAACAACAGTGGAAATGGAAATCGAAAAGGAAGAATCAAATATTCAATGAAATAACAACCCTTCCTCCAAATTTAATCTCTGCATATTAATATATATTTCATATTTTAAGAAAAAAATCCATCAACTAAATTTTAAGTTTTGCAATTCAGGCAAAAATAGTTATCTCACTTTTATTTACTTGGCACATAGCAGATGCTTAATAAATGTTTATTATAAAGTGAGATTGTTTGTATTACTGATGGCATTTCCTTTATTTGAATTTGTTTAAATCGTGGGTATCTTTGTTGTTGTTGCTCAGTTGCTTAGTCATGTTCAACTCTTTTGTGACCCCATGGACTTCAGCCCACCAGGCTCCTCTGTCCATTGGATTTCCCAGGCAAGAATACTGGAATCGGTTGCCATTCCCTTCTCCAGGAGATCTTCCTAACCCAGGGATTGTCTTTTGCATCTCCTGCATTACAGGCGGATTCTACCTGCAATGCAGGAGACCCCGGTTCAATTCCTGGGTTGGGAAGATACCCTGGAGAAGGGATAGGCTACCCACTCCAGTATTCTGGCCTGGGAAATCCCATGCCAGTCAGGTCGCAAAGAGTCAAATATGACTGAGTAGCTTTCACTTTCACTTTCTTTACCACTGAGCCATAAGGAAAGCCCCATGGGTATTTTTAAGAACATACTAAATTTTATAAAATGATCAAGTTTTAAGGAATGTGATATTCAGCCAGAGGTCAACTACCTTCTGGAAAGGGCCAGATAATTACCATCTGAGGATTTACAGGCCATATGAGCTCTATCACAAATACTCATCTTTGCAATTGGAATGTGAAAGCATCCATAAACAAAGTTTGACCATGTTCCAATTAAACTTTATTTATAAAAATAAGTGGGGAATACCCTGGCAGTTCAGCAGTTAGGATTCTGAGGCTCTCACTGCTAAGGACACAGATTCAATAACTGGTTGGAGGTGGCAAGAATACACAGAAAAATTGTACAAAAAAGATCTTCACGACCCAGATAATCACGATGGTGTGGTCACTTACCTAGAGCCAGAGATCCTGGAATGTGAAGTCAAGTGGGCCTTAGGAAGCATCACTACAAACAAAGCTGGTGGAGGTGATGGAATTCCAGTGGAGCTATTTCAAATCCTGAAAGATGATGCTGTGAAAGTGCTGCACTCAAGATGCCAGCAAATTTGGAAAACTCAGCAGTGGCCACAGGACTGGAAAAGGTCAGTTTTCATTCCAATCCCAAAGACAGGCAATGCCAAAGAATGCTCAAACTACCGCACAATTGCACTCATCTCACACGCTAGTATAGTAATGCTCAAAATTCTCCAAGCCAGGCTTCAGCAATAACCGAACTGTGAACTTCTAGATGTTCAAGCTGGATTTAGAAAAGGCAGAGGAACCAGAGATCAAATTGCCAACATCCGCTGGATCATGGAAAAAGCAAGAGAGTTCCAGAAAAAGATCTATTTCTGCTTTATTGACTATGCCAAAGCCTTTGACTGTGTGGATCACAACAAACTGTGGAAAATTCTGAAAGAGATGGGAATACCAGTCCACTTGACCTGCCTCTTGAGAAACCTGTATGCAGGTCAGGAAGCAACAGTTAGAACTGGATATGGAACAACAGACTGGTTCCAAATAGGAAAAGGAGTACATCAAGGCTGTATATTGTCACTCTCCTTATTTAACTTATATGCAGAGTACATCATGAGAAACACTGGGCTTGATGAAGCACAAGCTGGATTCAAGATTGCCAGGAGAAATATCAGTGACCACAGATATGCAGATGACACCACCCTTACGGAAGAAAGTGAAGAAGAACTAAAAAGAGCCTCTTGAAGAAAGTGAAAGAGGAGAGTGAAAAAGTTGGCTTAAAGCTCAACATTCAGAAAACTAAGATCATGGTATCTGGTCCCATCACTTTATGGCAAATATATGGGGAAACAGTGGCTGACTTTATTTTGGGGGGTCCAAAATCACTGCAGATGGAAATTGCAGCCATGAAATTAAATGATGCTTACTCTTTGGAAGGAAAGTTATAACCAACCTAGACAGCATATTAAAAAAGCAGAGACATTACTTTGCCAACAGAGGTCCGTCTAGTCAAGGCTATGGTTTTTCCAGTGGTCAAGTATGGATGTGAGAGTTGGACTGTAAAGAAAGCTGAGTGCTGAAGAATTGATGCTTTTGAACTGTGGTGTTGATGAAGACGCTTGAGAGTCCCTTGGGTTGCAAGGAGATCCAACAAGTCCATCCTAAAGGAGATCAGTCCTGGGTGCTCATTGGAAGGACTGATGTTGAAGCTGAAACTCCGATACTTTGGCCACCTGATGTGAAGAGCTGACTCATTTGAAAAGACCCCAATGCTTGGAAAGATTGAGGACAGGAGGAGAAGGGGACGACAGAGGATGAGATGGTTGGATGGTATCACAGACTCAATGGACATGAGTTTAAACTTTGGGAGTTGGTGATGGACAGGGAGGCCTTGCGTGCTGCAGTCCATGGGGTTGCAAAGAGTCGGACACGACTGAGTGACTGAACTGAAGTGAATTGGGAAACTAAGATCCCACAAGGTATGGAGTGAGGCCAAAAAATAAAAGTGGTGGGCTACATTTGACTTATGGGTTGAATTTTGCTAATCCTACCCTAGACCAGTCAGAGGTTAACCATCTCCTCTACAGTTAAAGGATTAAAACATTTATATATTTAATTTTAAAACATCATAACTCTTGATAGCATGCTAATTCTTTGTTATTGCAATTTTAAGCTTATGGAAATATAATTACATATAATAAAATTTACCCTTTTTAGTGTGAAATTCCATGAGTTTTGACAAATATGTACATTTATAAAATACTATTGCAGTTAAGATATAGAAAATTTCCTCCTTCATGCTCCTTAGTAGTTAACCTCTCCCCCACCTCCTAGCTCTTGCCAAGCACTGATCTGTTGTCTGCTCCCTTTCCTTTCCATTTTCAAGAATGTCATAGATATGAAATCATCCACTATGTATGTAGTCTTTTGTGTCTGACTCCTTTCATTTAGCATAACACATTTGAGATTTATACAAAATAGTGTATATATCAGTAGTTTATACCGTTTTTTTTTTTACTTTTTTCCATTGTGTGAATTTGGGTTGTCTGTATTTTTTGCCATTATGAATAAAGTCATTATAAACATTTGTGAATAGGCTTTTGTTTAAATATATGTTGCATTTCTCCTGATTAAATGCTTAGGAGTCAGATTGCTGGTTGTATGGTATTTGTTTAATGTTACAAAGAACTACCAAACTGTTTATCAAAACACTGTAGCATTGAATTCTTACCAACCACGTGTGAGAGTTTCAATTATTCCACATCCTCTCCATTGCTTGGTATTGTCAGCTCTTTTTAGTTTAGTCCTTCTTTCCAGTAGGTGGTTAACAGTATCTCATTGAAGTTTTCATTTTCTTTCCCTAATGACTAATGGTGTTGAATGTATTTTCATGTATTTATTTGATATTTACATATCTTTTTAGGTCAAGTATCTGTTCAGATATTTTGCACTTTTTTAAAATTTTATTTTATTTTTTAACTTTACAATATCTTTTGCTCACTTTTATATTGAATTTTATTTTTTTACTGTGAAATTTTCAGATTCTTTGTTTATTTTGGATGTAAGTCCCATATCAAGTAGGTGTTTTGCAAATCTTTCCTCCCAGTCTGTGGCTTGTCTTTTCATTTTCTTACAATATCTTAAATTATTACATTTTGAAATGTTAATACCACTAGTTATATGATAAGTTTCATATGTTCTACGTTTTTCTCAAAGAAAAATCAACCAATGAGAATAACGGAATCTTTTCTTTGATGGAAAATTTAAAAATGATATTCATGAATATTATAAAGTCAAATAGCAAATTTTTATCATGCCACAGCTTTATCTTCAATCTGAACCTTGGTCATGACAATAAAGTCTAGATTCACAGATACTCTCTATCATATATTTAATTTTGAAGAACTTTAAATCTTTGAGAAGTGACAAAGGAAACCGACACATCTATGAAATAGGACATCAATCTGCCTGCCTTGGCTTTCAAAGCAAGTAAAAGGGAACATTTTCAAATAGTGAGCTGTCTTTTTTATTTATTGATCTTCAGCTGGAAATAAAGCTATAGTAAAATGCTCTCTCCATCTTTCTCATTGTATGAAAACAGGGCTACAGATCAATTGATTTACCATCACCATTGATTAGGTACCTTCCCTACTATCTCTATTGTGACACAAGACATGCAGTCATATAGATCTTTCATTAGGAAAGTCATTGAAAAGCTAAGGTTCATTGCATGCTTAAATGGTTTGTAGCCCACTCATTAAGCCATTAACCAACCATTAATATTGCTTAACCTCAAACCTTACAGATAAAATAAGTTATTGCCATTTTATCTTCCCAGCGCACCTTTGCAAAGTGAACAAGTACATGATTTTGTTACAATCTGACTTAAATATTCAGAGACATGGCCAGGAATTCAGGTATCTGGACTATTAACACTAATAAGATTTATGTGTATATTCCTTTAGATACATACCCTGGAGCATAAAGAGTAGGAGACCAACACAGAGGCATTACTTACAATTGCTTTTTTCCCACCAATTTAATCTGTTTTTAATATTTTCTACATGTTATTACTACTATCAATAACATTCATTTCAATGAGAAATTTCCTTTGTGATGTTCTTAACCATAGAGGAAAAAAAAAGTAAAAAAAAATAACAAAGCTCTGTAAGGAGAAGTTAACCATTTTAAGACTGCTTAACATCCTTGTACTCAAGCTTTAAGTACAAGTGAGTAAATGATCATATAAAATATCTAACCACCCTCGACTGGTACACTTCCCTTGACATAAAGCTAGAGAAATTCAAGTGGGTCCTATTTTTTTCTATAACATAGACAAAATATGTTGCATGCCTTGTACAGAGTAAAACATTGAGAATATCCACTCTAATCTCTCCACCGGGTCAGCTACAATGAGTATACAATTCCTTGCACATATTTTTTTAAGATTTATTTTACACCCAGAAGGGAAAATGTGAGTATTTGAACAAGAACCCCATAAATTTAAGTGCATATGTGCAAGAAGGAATGTGAACAAGGTTGAATGTGCAATTAGGAAAAACAATAAACAGAGCTTCTGGTTCATACAAAAAAGAATCACAAAACCATAAAGGATGCTATACAGTAAGTAAGTAAAAGTGAATGATCTTTACCAAAAAGAGGAAGAAATGGATTTACATCTAGCAACTGGACTGAAATATTCCCACTTAATGTCACCTTGGTCAAATCAGGGCCAAATTTTATTTTTCAGTTTCTATTAAAACATTTAGCATTTCTTAGACCATAAACATTAAGTATCGGGTCATGTGACATCTCACTGATAAATGAGAGTTGGATCCATGTAATATCGCTACTTCTGTAAAATTCATGTATGCTGCTTACAAAATAACTTGTAAACTGATAATCAAAGGGCAAAACCTAGAAGCCCAAAAATGTCTGATTGTCGTTTGCATTTATTAAAATCATTTATAACAGCTCAGCCTTCCACCAAAGCTGGTCAGAGGAGCCTGAGCTGGTCTCTTACATGCAGGTGAAAGAGAGAAGCAAAGAGACAATGCCTTGGGCCATACCTTTCTGAGGCATTTTAATTATTTTCAATATGCAGAGAGGACAGTGACAAACGTCCAAAGAATCATGCAAATATCCCTTGCTGAAAGTATGTCCCATATGCTGAGGCATTGGGGAGGATGGAAATGGACTTTGGAAGACATAGGAGTCAATGTGCCATAGTGTTGAAAGAAGAGCAATGCGAGGACAGAGGACTGTTTAATTGTGGCTTGCCTGCCTGTTCTTTCTCCTTGTGTCTATTAAATCCGCTCTTGCTTATCCAGAAGTATGTGTGCCTGGGATTCTATTTTTGAGAAGAGTCAAAATGAGGAAAGGTAAAATGATCATCTAATTTCTTGGTTACATAAAGGCAACATGTAGGCTAGAATTCCCAGAAAGCAAGAAGATGCTTGTCTCCAGACAAGTCCACGTTTGTGTTTTATCCAGATTGATCCAAAAGAACGACGATTCACAGTCGATATATGGATTTATTTTCTAGACTAGTGCTAAAGAAAAGATAACCCATAGGAGGAGCAGTAGTCATAGATTTGGTTCCTGGATTTCTCTGGAGCATTTACATTGCTCAGAAAATATCACAGGCTGTTAAGTTCTGCTCCAAGATTGTCTAGAGTCATCCTGCCTAGGAACACAGCCTGAGATAGTGATACTTAAAGTGATCTGGGAGAGAAGAGAGGCTTGGAGTCTGGTGAGTATTGGGTGCAGGAAATCTCAGAGCATAACAACACTGTCTTCACAGAAGCTTTCTCCTGGAATATGAGACACTGAGTCAAAGCCCAGATTAAGGACATGAGGTCCACAGGCAGTGAAGTGCCAGCCCTGACTTTTGCTCTTTGACATCAGTATGTGTGTGTGCTAAGTTGCTTTTGTCGAGTCTGACTGTGGCCCTATAGACTGTAGTCTGCCAGGCTCCTTTGTCCATGGGATTCTCCAGGCAAGAATACTGGAGTGGGTTACCATGCCCTCCTCTAGGGGATCTTCCTGACCCAGGGATAGAACCCATGTCTCCTACATGTCTCCTGTATTGGCCGGTGGGTTCTTTACCACTAATGCTACCTGGGAAGCCCAGTATGGTTGCTTTTTATACCCAGGTGAGGAACTCTGGGCTTCCTGGGGTTTTCAGGGGTTAACTATGGTCATCTGGGCAGTTCCAGAGTATGCACAGTTAAGGAATGCCTGTAGAAAACTGATTTGACTTGACAAGGAAGAGACATGAATAGGTATTTCCAGAATAGTCTGGTGTGACCTTGCAGGGGAAGCTTGATCAAAAGCTTTATAGTTTCCCCAAGGCTGTCTCTGGATGTTAATGGGATATTGACATAAAGCTAACTGGGTCTGTTTTGTTGCTTGCATTGGAATGTCTATTTCATCACCCAGCAGCTCAACCCTATTGAGCATTGGCTTAGAATTTGTGGGTGAGAAACCAGCACAAGGACTTTATCATGGAACATCCCCCCACCAAAATAAGTACTCTGATCACTAGATTTTTCGCATACTGGCAGTATGCTAAAACCAAAATAAGAAAGGTGAAAAAAAAATTATCTATTTATCTATCCTCTCATCCACTTTCACAACTATCCCTATGCCATCTCTTCATAAATAACATAGTCCTCTTAGGGACCTACGGTGGCAATTTAAGTAGTTCTCATAGATACAAATAACCCAGAAAATACTGGCAGAACTCTCTCTCCCTTTATGTTTATATAAGCAAAAAATTTTAAATGAAATACTCAATTATTTCTTCTCTTAGATATCTAAACTAAGAGAAGTTAAATGAGGACTTTTGTCTATTTCAAAAAATTTTTGTTATTGAATTTATAATTTTCCTTAGTATCATATTTTCTAAACAATATCTGCAATTAAGTAGATTGCATAATTTGCTACACACTAAAATATGTTCAGTTTTCTCAAAAGATTATTTTCACTAGAATGCAGTTATTATAAAATCAAGAGATATAAAATGGGTTCTCTTCATGCTAAAATTGTATTAATAATTAATTGGAAAGAAAGTATTTCACCATGATAAATAAGAGACTGTATAGAAAGAAAGATGCCATTCTGTGGCAGAAATAATATAGTGACACACCATTAAATACAAGACATCATATTAAGTTTTACAAAGCCCAAAGACAGGAAAATATATTAAAATGTGAATTTATTATGTTTCCTAAAACTCTTGTACTTTAGATAGTAATTAGAGTTTTGCCAATATAATTATTAACATGAGGGGAAGCAGGAAAAATGTTTAATGGAAACATAAAAACAATTTACTAGAGAGAAAACTGGTTTCCAGTAAAATAAAGCAAAATTAAATGAGAGGGAAATATCATGCTCCTGGCTTAATGTAATAAGATTATGATTTTAACCAAAATCAGTTCCATGGTCAACAAAGACACAGTCCTAATGGCAAGGTATCTCTGATACTAACTTGTATGAGTAAGTATACTAAATTAAAATATGGTAACTGAATTAACAATAATTATTAGCCTTCAGAACAAGGATGTCTGTGAGAGTATGAAATATTCACTGAAGATTGTCAGAAAAGGCCCAATTCCACATATTTAAAAATGGGGAACACATGTATACTTGTGGAAGATCCATCTCGATGTATGGCAAAAACAATACAATATTGTAAAGTTAAGCAAAATAAAATTTAATTGAAAAAAAAATGCAGGCACTTCATTTGTGTTCTCCTTACTAAACACAGTCTTTAGAGAGTTTCTTTTCTTATTCAATACTGTTTTTATAAACTGAATTTTGAGATTTGCAAAGGAACATTAAAAAATATGTGTATACTATAAAGATTAAAGAATAATTGTATGATATACACACATATCCCTGTCTGCATGTTTAAGGAAAATAACATGACTGCTTTGCTTTTTTCTTCATCCTCTCATCTTTGTATTCCATCCCTCCTCAGTATTAATCACTGTTCTAAACTTCGTGTTTATCTTTATGATTTTTCTCTATTTCTATTTTCTATCTCTATCTATTTCTCTATTTCTATTTTAAATGAAATGTCCAATTATTTCTTCTTTTAGATATCTAAACTAAGAGAAAGAAGAAGTTAAATGACGATTTTTGTCTATTTCAAAAAATTTTTGTAATTGAATTTATAATTATTATTGAGAAATATTTTGTTTTGAAAATTTGTCACTTGTTCAAGCTGGATTTAGAAAAGGCAGAGGAACCAGAGATAAATTGCCAACATCTGTTAGATCATCAAAAAAGCCAAGAGAGTTCCAGAAAAACATCTACTTCTGCTTTATTGACTATGCCAAAACCTTTGACTGTGTGGATCACAATAAACTGGAAAACTCTTCAAGAGATGGAAATACCAGACCACCTGACCTGCCTCCTGAGAAATCTGTATGCAGGTCAGGAAGCAACAGTTAGAACTGGACATGGAACAACATGGTTCCAAATCGGGAAAGGAGTAGGTCAAGGCTATATATTGTCACCCTGCTTATTTAACTTATATGCAGAGTACATCATGAGAAACGCTGGGCTGGTTCAGATGGTAAAGAATCTGCCTGCAATGTAGGAGACCCAGGTTTGATCCCTGGGTCAGTAAGATCCCCTGGAGGTGAACATGGCAACCCACTCCAGTATTCTTCCCTGGAGAATTTCCATAGACAGAGGAACCTGGCAGGTTACAGTCCATGGGGTCGCAAAAAGCCAGACACGACTAAGTGACTAAGCACAGCACGTAGCCAATTAACAATGTTGTGATACTTTTAGGTGGACAGCAGAGGGACTCAGCCATACATATCCAAGTAGTCATTCTCTCCTAAACTCCCCTCTTGTTCAGGCTGCCACATAACACTGAGCAGAGTTCCCTGTTCTATACAGTAGGTCCTTGTTGGTTATCCATTTAAAATATAGCAGTGTGTACATAATGAGCCAAAATTCCCTAACTATCCCTTCCTCTAGTCCTCTGCCTCTGGTAACCGTAAGTTTGTTCTCAAAGTCTGTGAGTCTATTTGTGCTTTGTGAATAAGTTCATTTGTATCATTTCTTTTTAGATTCCACATAAGGAAATATTATATGATATTTCTCTTTCTTTGTCTGACTCACTTCACTCAGTATGATAATCTCATACTGAGTATGACTCAGTATGACGAGTCCGTCCATGTTGAAAAAGAGCTACATTTTTTATTAATTTTCAGTAAGGGATAATAGTCATTTGTAAGACTATATTATAATTTATTTACCTTTTTAAAGTTGATAGATTAGCAATTTTATAGGTATTTGTCCATTTCTCTTCAAATGTAACTACATTGTTTCTACCATATTCAAGCATTCCAGAACTGGGAAGATGCTTACACTGTACGGACCGACCAAACCAAATCCAAAAGGCATTTAAAGTCAAGGGATACATGCTTCTCCCTTTTGTTCCTTAGGTAGCTGTTTCCTGTATCACAAAACGGTGCCTATAGGAACACCCTATTTAATGTTTCTTTGTATGAGCTTTTCCAAATCATTTGTTTATAATTTCTTTTGTTTAGTACTGTTTCCTGGAAACATGCTTTTAGATAGGAATACAGGAAATGAAAAAATGATAAAACTAATATTTTCAGTAAACTGTAGTGTAAAATATTAAAAACACTAAAAATTAAAGCATTTTATTTCTTTATATAAACTTAAAAATAATGTGACATCTCATATAAATTGTGATTTCTTCAGGAGATAGAACTGTTAGGCTTGGCAATAAGTAAACATATTAATCTTAAACTCCCAGTCCTTCCCTCTCCAGCCACCCTCCCATCCATTGGCAACCAAAAGTCTGCTCTCTCTATATATAAGCCTGTTTTTGTTTCATAGAAATGTTTCTTTGTGTCATATTTTAGACACCAGTAGTTTAAAAATGTGATTAACAAATGTGAACTGTTATAGATAGGATGGATAAACAACAATATCCTACTGAGTCAGTTCACTGTGCAGCAGAAATTAAATACAATATTGTAAATCAACTATACATCAGTTAAAAACCATATGTTGGGGAGAGGAAAGTATGAATAGGAGAAGAGGAACAGTATGATGTCAAAAGTCATTTAGTGTATGATAATGTGATTCACTGAATTGTCATGTAAGGAGAATGGTTCTTGGGGCCAAGGTAGGGTTGAGAGATGGAAGATGATAAAATCAACTTTGAAACAATTGCATTTGAATCAGTATGGGATGGCTTCCCCAATGGCTCAGTGAGTAAAGAATACGTCTGAAGTGCAGGAGACACAGAAGACTCCAGTTTGATCCCTGGGTCAGGCATCTCCTTTGGAGGAGGGCATGGCAACCTTCTCCAGTATTCTTGCCTGGAGAATCTCATTAACAGAGGAGCCTCGTAGGCTATACAGTCCAAAGGAATGCAAAGAGGTGGACATAACTGGGCCACTAAGCACCCATTATGTGACAGTAACATGGAGACTTCCTGAAGGCTTGAAATTCAGGAGCAAGAGCTGTAAGGTTTGAAAGTTATCAGCACACAGATATTAATTAAAAGTGGGGAAGTGCACTGGATCTCCTCAGGAATGTGAGGAGCGCTATGGTGGAATAGGATCAGGGGAAAATGCTGTGGACCTGAGGATTCAAGGTATTGGGTGGAGAGAGAAAAAACATGCACGCACACATGAAGAGAAAAAAGAATCTACACAGAGGATATTTTATGGCTTCCCAGATACTGTGGCTAAATGCCAAATTTTCAAACAAATAGTAGTATAAATGATTATATCTTAGAGCAATATTTTCATTTATATTCCTCCTATGTTTTAAACAAAAAATTGAAAAAAACTCAACTTTTAAATTTTGCTTCAGTTCTTTCATCACTTTAAATTTCTCATCATGTGGATGATGTGCTAAAAACAGTATGCCTCCATCCCTCCATTCTTATACTTAAAGCTCTGCTTTATTGATGAAACATATGTAAGCTAATTTTAGTTGTCAGCAAAAATATATGATAAAAATTGTATATTTTTCAAGGCATAAAACTAATTGGATAATTAGTGACTCAGATTGTTCTCATTTTAAAGATTTTCTTTTCTATAAATCCCTAACCCAAGAAGGCTGAGTGCCGAAGAATTGATGCTTTTGACCTGTGGTGCTGGAGAAGACTCTTGAGAGTCCCTTGGACTGCAAGGAGATCCAACCAGTCCATTCTGAAGGAGATCAGCCCTGGGATTTCTTTGGAAGGAATGATGCTAAAGCTGAAACTCCAGTACTTTGGCCATGTCATGAGAAGAGCTGACTCATTGGAAAAGACTCTGATGCTGGGAGGGATTGGGGGCAGGAGGAGAAGGGGACGACAGAGGATGAGATGGCTGGATGGCATCACTGACTCGATGAATGTGAGTCTGAGTGAACTCCGGGAGCTGGTAATGGACAAGGAGGCCTGGCGTGCTGCGATTCATGGGGTCGCAAAGAGTCAGACACGACTGAGCAACTGAACTGAACCGAACTGAACTGAACCATCTTTTTGTTAGGGGAACATATAATGGTCCTGGTTCAGTAGTTAGGAACCACAAAGGAAAATATTGATTTCAGTGACTAAAATTAGCCTTTTATCTAACCTTTTACTTTTCCAAAAATGTGCTTTTGTAAAGATTTATCAATTTTTAAAAGTGTGTTTGTTCAAACATCTGTATTAAAATGTTCCCATTTATTTGTCCATGGTCACTGCAGATGGTGAATGTGGTCATGAAATTAAGAGATTCTTGCTCCTTGGAACAAAAGCTATGACAGCATATTAAAAAGCAGAGATATTACCTTGCCAACAAAGGTCCATATAGTCAAAGCCATGGTTTTTCCAGTAGTCATGTATGGATGTGAGAGTTGGACCATAAAGAAGGCCGAGCGTCAAAATAACTGATGTTTTTGAGCTATGGTGTTGGAGAAGACTCTTGAGAGTCCCTTGGACTGCAAGGAGATCAAACCTGTCCTAAAGGACATCAATCCTGAATATTTGTTGGAAGGACTGATGCTGATGCTTAAGATGAAGCTCCAATACTTTGGCCACCTGATATGAAGAGCTGACTCATTTGAAAAGACCCTGATGCTGGGGAAGATTGAAGGCAGGAGAAGAGGACAACAGAGGATGAGATGGTTGAATGGCATCACCAACTCAATGGACATGAGTTGGAGCAAGCGCTGGGAGTTGATGAAGGAAAGGGAACTTGGCTGCTGCATTCGCAAAGAGTCGGACATGACTGAGTGACTGAACAAGAGCAAGCAATTAAATTCTCAGATTTGATTCTAACTAAACTTAATGAACATTTTTTGATTAGAGCATTCATGGAATAGTTAGTTTATTGTTGTTGTTTAGTTGGTAAGTCATGTCCAGCTCTTTTGCAACCTCATGGATTATAGCCCACCAGTCTCCTCTGTTCATGGGATTTTCCAGGCAAGAATACTGGAGTTGTTTGCCATTTCCTTCTCCAGGGGATCTTCCCGACCAAGGGACTGAATTCAAGTCTCCTGCATTGGCAGGTAGGTGCTTTACCACTGGGCCCCTGCTGCTGCTGCTGCTGCTGCTTCTGCTGCTGCTAAGTCACTTCAGTCGTGTCCGACTCTGTGAGACCCCATAGGGAAGCCTAAATGTGTATAATAATTTTTTGTGATGCAGATGATAAGCAATACATTAAACATAATTATTTAAAATAATTATAGTAGAAGCTGAGTCAGATGCCTGTTATAAGGAAAGTAAATTAATAGTGAGTGGTGAGCTTATATATTTTAAACTTTTAGATTACATTATGCTGTCTAACTTTATAGTCCATTGGTTATATCCACTATTCAAGTCTAGTTTCCCTGGGAAAACTGCTCTTGGATTTTGCTGTTTATAGACATGGTTCATTGAATAAATATTGATTATTCATATTAGATGCATATAAGGGTATAAAACAAAGTGCCTGAAGATAATAGTTTGAAGAATAAAAATATGGCCTTGTTAAAGTTAATTCAAGCCAGTCCCACCATTCTGCCCTTTGCTGGGCAAAATGGAACTAAAAAAAACATAAGTGAACTCTCTTGTCAAGCTTTTGTAACTACGGTAATTTTAGAGGAAAAGAATTTCAGGAACATCTCAAGACTTCAAAAGAAAGAAAGAAAGAAAGAAAAAAGCAACTAAATATCTTACTCAGAATTCAGGGCTGTAGCCAACTGCCTGACTTCAGACTAAATCTTAAAACATGAACGGCACTAAAAGTTTCCCATAAACATGAGGACCCAGCAGCAGCCACAGTTGTGGAAATTCAGTCTAAGCAGTGTAGTCCCATTCAGCTCTTTTCTTCTCTGCTGAACCATTTTTAAATATTACATGATGCTGCATCACTTTGATAGCAGTCTCCTCTGCTTTTTAAACCTTTCTTACCTGCCTTTTGTCCCTCCTTTGCAATTCCTACAAGTTGTTTTTCTAATCTAATCCCATAACTTGTTACTGTAAATAACAACCAATTCTTCTAGCATGGCCAGCCTGAAACATTCCATCTCCATTCTTTTCAACCACCTTAGGAGGTGTCTAAATTTCCTTTATAAAAATCATATTAAGTTGATTCCTTATGTATTATTTATTATTTATAAATTTATTTTTCCCATGATCACCACCTTCAAGGAAATGACAACCCACCACAGTACACTTGCCTGAGAAATCCCATGGACAGAGGAGCCTGGTTGGCTCAGAGCAACATTGTAATATAAAGTGAAGAAACGTCTAGAAAAATACAAAATATAAACCTATTTATACTGGGACTGAAGCCCTTGCAGTGTAACAAATCTGTGTAAGATCTAAAAAAGAAAAGTGCAGATGAATAGATAAGTTTATTTTATTCATCCAGCAGTTTGCTCCAACACAACTCTGTACAATCTTTCTTAACACTTTGCCAAAAAGTGGCATAAAGCTGTTCCAGTTTAAAAAATTAACTTTAAACAAAGGCAACTTTAAACAAACTCTTCTGATAAAGAGAAGTTTCTCAATGCTTAGCAATTCAATGGATTTTAACATTAAAATTTAGAATAAAAATTTGTAATTGCACACAAATGCAAGGGTCATTGTGTAAGCTTTATTGCTGTGGAATGCTTTCCTAGGTCAACATTCATTTACTGTGACAGCTCTTCTTCAGCCTTTTTAAAAACAATCTTATTTTTAATTAAATTAAACAATGTCATGTTGGTTTTTGCCATACAACGATGTGAACCAGCCATTAAGTATACATATATTCCTTCCCTTTTGGGCTTGCCTCCCACCCATCCGGGTCATTACACAGAACCAGGCTGAGTTCCCTGCACTCTGGCAACTTTCCGCTAGCTATTATGCTACTTCTGTAGAGCTTATTCCATTTCACTGCAAACCTTTGATTTCAAACATCATGACAATAGATTGCTTTGCTTCCGTTTTTTTTTTTTTTTTTCCCTTCTTCTGTTTTTGGCACTCATTCCAAGTCAGGATTTCCCATAACATATAGTCATGGACCAGGCCTGAAACACTGCCTTTTTAAGGTTGTATTCATCATTTACATCTCTGGTATTAACTACTATTCTGGATTGGATTATGCATTTATTTTCCATTTGAAAATGGTAGATGTGCACTATCAGCCTCTTGCCATTTTTAAACATTTTTTTAAAAAAGCTTTGAAAATAGTAAGAACAGTTAAAATACTATCACAAATTTCTTATTAGTTGAAACAAAACATTTGAAAAAAAAATGATAAAACCTTGACAGATTGTTTTTATTATCCAGAGAACAGTGTTCTAGAACTCTCCTGAATTATTTTAAATGGGACATACTGATACTACCACTGTAACAGGATGCCTCTATGTATAAAGACATTGAAGAGATGCTTCTCATTTGTGGATATCAAGTGATTTTTTTTTTCTTTTCCAGCATGATTATCCTCTATTAGGAGAGTATAAAGGGAAATACCACAAGGTTAAGAGACTTCCTTAAGGCAGACAATTAATCTGTTCCCTAGTCACAGGGAAACTTTCCAAGCAATAGTCCAGCCTTGCTAATCAGTAGACATGATTCCTTCGTGTAGGGTAGCTTGGTCTGAAAACACTACAGGGGGGATCTAAATAAATAAAACGTGAGCTCCGTGTGGCCAAGTGGCTTCTGTGTTAGCTGGAAGACAACCTGAGACAAAAGAGGCTCTATGTTCAGCAGGAAGCAAGGAGGCAAATTTGCTCGGCTGTCTTGAGAACACATGTGCTTATAGCGACCTGCATTCAATTGACATATATTCCTTCCATCCAAGTGCACTCCAGCTCAGATTACAACCACATACAGTTCTCCGGCTATGTAAACCCTTCTGTTTTAGATGTGTGACTCTCTGGAACAGTGAAGTAAGCAACTCTATTCAATATCAAACAGAATCCAAAGAAGCCTATAGTCTTAATAATTGTGTGCTCACTCCTGGGAGGAACAGACTCCAGTGGGCAAGAATCCAGATGGACGGCATAGGAGAAGCCAGAGGTAGGACTTTAAGGAAACAGCATTAGCTATGATGGAGGGGAAAGATGTTTTCTTGGAGGAGGAAAAAGAAAAGAGCTTAAAAAGAAGCAGTTTCAGACTCCCAAATGCTGAATCTGGAAAGAACTGTTGGCTTATTTACAAAATAACAGTGAAAGAGACTACCCCATTGAGATTACAAAACTGGAGTAGACCATTTTAAAAATGCTGGTAAAAAAATGAACTTAATACAAACAAAAGGCAGATAGAAACCACCTTATCATACTCAGAAATCTTCTACTGAGTTAGAAAGGACCAGGAAAGAGAACAACTACTGTTATCAGAGAGAAAGAGCATTGAAAATGATGTCAAGTGAGCCAACTTTTCATAAAATCTGTCTCTCTTTTTTTTTTAAATCCCATTCCCTATTTTTTCTTTTTTTTTTTGGGGAAAAGAAGGCCCCCCCCCCCTGTTTTTCTGTGGTGTGTCGGGGGGGGGGGGGGGTCTGGTGGGCTCCCCCCTCTGTGGTCTCCCGGCGCCGCCCGCCGGTGGGGGGTTGCTTTGTTACTTGCTTGTCTCCTGGCGGCCCCCCCGGGTGGCCGAGGAGAAAGAACTCCTCTGCACAGGAGGGAGAGAAAAGGGAAGAGGGGTTGTTTCGTGGGTTGGAAACCCCCACTTGTTAATATCAACCCCCCCCCAGTATTCTTGCCTTGCAAATTCCATTCTCTAAGCAAGAATACTAGAGTGGGTAGCCAGTCCCTGCTCCAAAGGATCTTCCCAACTTAGAAATCAAACCCAGGTCTCCTGGATTGCAGGCAAATTCCTTACCATCTGAGCCACAAAGGAAGCGTAAGAAAAAAACCAAAAAAGTTGATTTAAAAACCCTGCCCTAGTTGATTACTACACAATAATTAAATGGGAAGGAAGGATGACATTCCGGACTGAGCAAAGAGCATAAACCAAGGTCCAAAGATGGAAAATAACGTTTTGTGTGTGTGTGTGTGTGTGTGTGTGTGTGTGTGTGTGAGGCAAAAGTGATTTGAGGACTCCGGTAAGATGCGAAGGATAGGACGGGAATACGCTTCTCCTCCACAAAGGGGGAACCACGGAGCAAAGCAACTCACTGCCCAAGGAGGAGGAAAGAAATAGAAGCCAGAGAGAGAAAAGAGGGAGGGCGGACCCTGTCCGGGAAGGAGCTAAAGAGAAGTTTCCAAACACAGGAAACACCTCCCGCGGAACTGCGCCGAACCTGGGAAACACGGAGACTACATAACAGGGAGGAGAACAGTTGAGCAATAGAACCCACAGACTGCGGGCCCTGCGGAACCCGCAGCGGAAAAGCACCGCTGCAAACACCCGCATCTGCCATTGGGGAGCCGGGGCTGGGCAGGGAGACGCCTTGGCCGTTCCCACGCGGGACGCTCCGCTGCCGGCGCTCCCCAGAGGGACGCTCCCCCGCGGGACTCTCCCCCACTGGACGCTCCCCCGCCGGCCACTCCCGCGCAGGCGTGCCCCCGCCCGCTGTGCCGGCGGCCCCCACGAGGGCCACCCCATCCCCTCCCCCCACCTGCCCGCCCGCCATTCCCGTCGCCGACCCCTCCCCCTCTGCGGGCCTCAGCGCAGACTCCGCTGATTGTCTGGAGTGCTGCCTAACTGGAGTATTGGGCCGCACCAGAGCACGCCGACCACGAGTGGCGGGCCTGGCCCAGACACGCCGACGCACAGAAAAAGAACAACAGAACAACCACAGAGAAAGGGAAGAGAGAAATAAGCCAGAAAAGGAAAGTAAAATGAACTGAACCCACAACAATAATAAACCTTTTTTCATTTTTCCCATCATTATTTCCTCTTAATATTTTTATTTTAAATTTTTATTATTTTTAATGGAAAAAGAAAACAAAATTTTTCCCTTTATTTTTTTTTTTTTTTTTTTTTTTCTTTTTTTTTTTATTATTATTATTTTTTTATCCTCTATACTTCTTTAATCTCCACGTTTAGATTCTTTTGCGACCCTGTTTTGTTTTTTTTCCTTTTCCTTTTTGTCCTTTGCTTTTTTCCTTTCCTTTTTTTTCTTACTATTACTGACTAGATCTCTCTCTCCTCACACTCCCCCTTTATCCCCGACCACCTCTGTCTCCTTCCTCCTTTTCCTTTATATTCCGTAAATAGCAGTAGTTGGAATGATATAAAGAAGAAGTTGAGAACGTAAAAAAAGACAAACTGGAACCAGGAGGTCCAACCACGACATAGACGCCCCAACCACAACCAGCACACAAGACCAGAAGCCAAAAGACAACAGAAAAAAAGAACACAGCGGCCAAACACAGGTACCAAGGACAGAAGACACCATCTCACACTAGACACCCCCCCAGAGAAAAGAAATCCAGCTCCACCCACCAGAACACGAAGCGAAAGCAAGAGAGAAAGAAGAGACCCAAAAAAAGAAAAGGAGGAGGAAGAACAAAAGAAAGAAAAAAAAAAAAAGAAAAAAGGAAAAAAAAAAGAAAAAAAGAAGAAACTGAGGAAAAGAAAAAAGAGGAAAAAAAAGAAAGAAGAAAAGGAAAAAAGGAACAGAGGAGAAAAAAGAAAAAAAAAAAAAAGAGGAACAGAGACCTCAGAAAAAGAAAGAGAAAAAAAGAAAAAAAAGAAAAAAATAAGAAAAAGGAAAACCAAAAAAACAGAAAAGAGACCCGAAAAAAAAAGAAAAAATAAAAGAGAAGGAAAAAAAAACAACAAGGAATAGAAAAGCGAAAGAACTCTCCAAGCAGGAGGGAAGAACAAAGTGAGAAAGAAAAGAACCTACAGCCCAGAATGTACCCAGCAAGGACAAGAAGAAAACAAAACCACAGAAAGCAAAAGTGAGAGAATCACACCACCAAACCACTCCAAAAAATAAAGGACACTAGAAGGAAACACAAAAAGGAAATAAATTCAAACCCAAAAAAAAAGTAAATGCAACGGACTTAATTAATTACCTTAAATGTAAATGGGTGAATGCCCCAACAAAAGAAGAGACTGTAAGAACAAAAAAAGACCCCTCCATATGAATGAAACTAGAACACTCTAACACCAACACAAAAATAAACAAAATGGATTAAAGAGTAAATGTAAGACCAAAACCATAAAACCCTAGAGGAAAAATAGGCAAAACACTCTCTGACTTACATCACAGCAGGACCCATGACCCACCTCCCAGAATATTGGAAATAAAATAAAAATAAACAAATGGGACCTAATCAAACTTAAAAAGCTTTTGCACAACAAAGGAAATATAAGAAGGTGAAAAGACAGCCTCAGAATGGGAGAAAAAAACACTGACAAACAACTAATCTCAAAAATATACAAGCAACCTACCCAACCAGAAAAATAAATGACCAATCAAAAAAGGGCAAAGAACCAATAGACATTTCTCCAAAGAAGACAACAGATGGCTAACAAACACATGAAAAGATGCTCAATATCACTCATTATCAGAGAAATGCAAATCAAAACCACTATGAGATACCATTTCACGCCAATCAGTATGGCTCTATCCAAAAGTCACAAGAAAAATGCTGGAGAGGGTGGGAGAGAAGGGAACCCTCTTGCACTGTTGGTGGGAATGCAAACTAGTACAGCCACTTTGGAGAACAGTATGGAGATTCCTCAAAAAATGAATAGAACTGCCTATGATCCAGCAATCCCACTGCTGGGATATACACGAGAAAACCAGAATGAAAGAGACACCTGTACCCCAATGTTCATAGCAGCACTGTTTGCAATAGCAGAAGTGGAAGCAACCTAGATGTCCATCCACAGATGAATGGAAAGCAAGTGAGGTAAAAAAAGGAAACTCAGTAAAAAAAAAAACAGAAGGAGGGGATGGAATGAGCAATAAAGTGAAGTAAGCAGAAACAAAAACACAAATACAGTACTAGCGCATATATATGGAATTTAGAAAGATGGTAAAAAATAACCCTATTTACGAGACAACAAAAGAGACACTGATGTATAGACCAGACTTTGGA
The DNA here is from genome assembly GCA_935064755.1 of Tragelaphus eurycerus. Classification (NCBI taxonomy): domain Eukaryota; kingdom Metazoa; phylum Chordata; class Mammalia; order Artiodactyla; family Bovidae; genus Tragelaphus; species Tragelaphus eurycerus. The sequence goes on from CAKXYN010000061.1 coordinate 1,996,048, forward strand.
CTCTGGGACCAGGAGAGGGTGAGATGATTGGGGAGAATAGCATTGAAATATGTATAATATTATATCTGAAATGTATTAATTGTTCAAACTAAACACTATCATGTTACAATTTGTTCTACTAGATGTTTGTAATGTTTCTGATAATCAATAAAAGAGATTCTTGATTAAAAAAAAAAAAAGTGATTTGATGTCATAAGAGCATAAACACAAGTCAACATGTGTTTGGAGAAGTGATTGACAGGTAAAGTTGCTGGAAAGTCTTAGGCAGGAGATATGTCTAATCTTTTGTTTCCCCAGAAAGCAGAGACTGAGGCAAAGATTTTGTGCTATGAATTTATTAGAAAATGTCATAGGACAGAAGAAGTGAGACAAAAGGGAAGTGATGCAGGAGAGAATCAAAACTGAACTGAGTTTTGAGTTACCAAGTGTAACTGATCACTCAGTCTCACAGAACTGTCTTTGAGAAACCACATGAACAACTGTATCTAATGAAAATCTGTTCAGGAAGAGAAGGGAAGAAGAATATACCTGCCAACATCCATTTCCACTGGGCAAAAATTCACCCCACTGTTAAGACCTTCAATTTGTTTGATGTCCTAGAATCAAGTACTCAGTAGTATACCAAGAAGTACTTTAAAGTAGCAAGAATTTCTCTGACTCAGAAATCATGGCCTTCTTCTTTTCACAAGTGGAAAAATTTCATTCTTTTTAATGGCTGAGTAGTATTCCATCATATATATATACAACTTCTACATCCATCGATTGATAGGCTTTGGGGTTGCTTCCATATCTTGCCTATTGAAATAATGGTGCAATCTTGTTTTTTTTTTTCTTTTGCTAAGTACCGAATTTTTTGAAGAACCTCCGTAACATCTTCCATGGAAGTAGCTACACCAATTTACATTCCCACCAACAGTATGTGAGGGTATCCTCTTCTCTACATCCTCATCAATATTTATTGTTTCTGACCTTTTTGATGACAGTCATTCTGATAGGTATGAGATGATATTTCGCTGGAATTTTTTTATTTTAAAAAATTGTTTATTTTTGCCTGTGCTGTGTCTGTTGGTTTGTGAGGGCTTTCTCTAGTTGTGGCCAGGGGGATTAACTCTTTGTTGCAGTGTCTGGACTTCTCATTGTGGTGGCTTTTTCCATCGCAGAGCACGGCTCTAGGCACGTGGGCTTCAGTAATTGCAGCACACAGGCTTGTGGGCTCTAGAGTGTGGGCTTGGTAGTCAAAGCAAACGAGCTCAGTTGCTCCATGGCATGTGAAATTTTCCTTGACCAGGAATAGAACCTACATCCCCTGCATTGGTAGGCAGATTCTTATCCACTGCACCACCAGAAAAATCTTCACTGTAATTTTGATTTGCATTTCCTTGATGATTAGTGATGTGGAGCACTAATCAAAGTCATGTGCCTTCGACCATCTATATGCCTTGTTTGGAAAAAAAAAAAAAGTCTATTCATGTCCTATGCCCACTTTTCAATGGAATTTTTAAAAAGAAATATGAATTGTTTACTTCTGCAATTGTTCATTTAATATTTCTAAACTGCTGTTGACCATGGGTAACTGAAACCATGGAAAGTAAAACCATGGATAAGGGGGAACTATTGTATTGTCAGCTACAATCTCCACGCTGTACATTATATCCTCAGAAATTATTTATCTTATAATTGGAAGTTTGTACCTTTTGGCCACCTTCATCCATTTCCCCCACCCTCCACCCATTTGCCCCACCCTCCACTTCTGGCAACCACCAATAAGTTCTGTTTCCACAAATTTGTTTTTTTTTAACTTCTACATATACATGAGATTGGGCTTCCTAGGTGGCCCTAGTGGTAAAGAACCTGCCTGCCAATGCAAGAGACGTAAGAGATGTGGGTCCAATCTCTGGGTCAGAAAGATCCCCTGGAGAAGGAAATGGCAACCCACTCCAGTTTTCTTGCCTGGAAAATCCCATGGACAGAGGAGCCTGGCAGGCTACAGTCCATGGGGCTGCAAAAAGTCAGATATGACTGAAGCGGCTTAACACACACACATACATGAGATCATACAGTATTTATCTTTCTTCATTTGAGTTATTTTACTGAATAGTAATGCACTCAAGGTCCATCCATGTTGTTGCAAACAGCAGGGTTTCCTTCATTCTCTTAATTAAATAATATTCCATAACACACACACACACACACACACACACACACACACACACACCTTCTTTGGTCATTCATCCCTTGAGGGACACTTCTGTTGATTCCATATCTTGGCTATTGTGAATAATGCTGCAACAGACATGGGTTGTTTGTTTTTCTCACGTTGAGCTGTATGAGTTCTTTGTATATTTTTGGACACTAAACCCTGATTAGAAACATCATTTGAAAATGTCCTCTCCCATTCAGTTAGGCAACCTTGTTTTGTTGATAGTTTTCTTCTCTGTGCAAAAGTTTTCCAGTGAGTTGTAGTCTTATTTATTTTTGTTTCTGTTTCTTTTACCTAAAGAGACATTCCCCTGAAAATATCACTAAAACCAATACCAGAGAACGTATTGCTTATGTTTTCTTCTAGGAGTTTTATGGTTTAAGTCTTACATTTGAGTCTTTAATCCATCTTGCATTTATTTTTGTGTATAGTATGAGAAAATAGTCCAGTTTGATTCATTAACATGTAATTGATTGGTTTTCCTAACACCATTTATTGAAGAGGCTGTCTTTTCCCCATTGTATATTCTTACCTCCTTTGTCATAGACTAATTGACCATACAAGTGTGGGTTCATTTCTGGGCTCCCCAGTTTTAATAACAGTTAGAGTAAACAGTATTACTCATATTACCTACTTCCCCCCAAAACAATTAGGAAATGTTCTCAAGAGTCCCCTGGATAACTAGGTCTTTATTAGAAGTTAGTTTAAAGATTAGTAAATGAAAGAAGTAGGCATTAGAATTGCTTAAAAGTGAAATACATAGATTCCTCAGAGTTAAAGGGAAAGTGTTTCTAAGCCTGTGCCGTGAGTAAAACATGAACAGCTAAGTCAAGTTGTAACAACCAATTAAAACAAAATATTTTAGTGTCATGATTACATATTAGGGCACTGTAATTATTTCTCTTAAAATATAGTGTTTTCATTTCTGTCAAAAGTTTGCTTTCTTCAGGAGCATTTTATTGATGGCTTTGATTGTAAAGATCTATTAAGAATGTTATTCATCAGTGGCCCACAATCACATCCATGACACCAAGGGAACATATAGGAACTAGTTACTCTATTCCCAAATTACAGCTGACACTGGAAATAAAATAAGCCAGATAAACACTTTTTTTATATGAGATTACACATGTTTAAATTCATTGCAAATTTTACTGAATAACTAAAAAACATAATAATAGCCAAGAACAGGTAGGTATTTAGAATTGATACATGTTGCAAAGAGGCCTTGAAGAATGTCCAATTTCCTGAGAAATCTTCTAATTTAAAAAATGTTGTGGTATATGTAGTTACAAAGTTCAGGAATATGGTAAACCGATATTTAGTCACATGAACTGTGACTGTAAGTGCCACAAAATAGAGTCACACTTCTGGAACCTTCTCTCTGACTGCACTGCTGAGGTTTTTCTGGGGAATAAAAGTAAAAGGTCCTGGTATTTTCTTTTTAATTGCTCTACTTCCACAGTTCTAGGAATTTGGGAATCAATTTGGGACTAAGAATCATGCCAGGAAGATAAATTACATTCATATGTCAGATATTGCCTCACAATGCTATCTGGCTCAGCAGGCTGCAGTGAGCCCCCACTCACCAGCCCAAGCTCCAGCCAAAAAAATAAATAAATATATAAATAAAAGAACCCCTACTGTTTCTCCATCAAGGGCAACTCTCTCACAGGGCAAACAAAAGCAACAGAGGGAGGCCAACCAGATCCATGCAGTTCTACGGGTTGCTATGCAACCTTCTGTGCAGGTTGGGCAGCAACAGATGGACATTTTGAATAGAATTAATGCCCCTCTGACCCATGGTTTAAATGGTGCCCAAACCTACTGCCTGATGAATTCTATTAACTATAGGCATACTTACACATATAACATATAACATTCTAAGTGACATGGTTATTACCCTCCTTACTAACATAAAGACATAAATCTATTGGCAAAATTTGAGACTGATAATATTCAATGAACTATTTCTATTTTTTCTCCTTTTCTTGATAAATGAATCACTGATGTCTCATAACCTTGGGCTACATATTTCCTTACAGCGTTGCTCTGATTTCGTATGCAAACCTGGCAAGGCCTGCTCTGAGTCTCTGCTTCATTTCTGCACAGAGCCCTGTTTCTTCCTCAGCCATTGTCACCTGTGGGCTCTGGGCATTGTGTAAGAGACCTCTTTTTATTGTAACTTTAAGAAAGAACATAACACGGAATAAATATTTTATATACCTTTGTGAGGACAATGTTGTAACCATGTTCCTGATTGAACAATCAATCTAAAGTCTATACTCAAAGCTGAAAAAGTTCTTTGTCCACCTGCCTTCTGCCCAGGCTAAATTTAAGCCACTTTTCATCATGTGTGAGTAGATTTTAAAGGAATCAACATGTCATCAAGGATTATCAGGCTAAGATCCCCTCTTTATGTCTCTTAAATTTTATTCACTATGCAACTTACATTGTAGGAATCTAAAAGGGCCATCAATTTCAAAATTAATCTGGCGGTACAGCATATCATATTGACAGTAAACAGTTTTAAAATCTTAATGAAGCATATCTATGATTGTTGTTGTTGTGTTCAGACCCCCATGGGCTGTAGCCTGCCAGGCTTCTCTGTCCATGGGATTCTCCAGCCAACGCTACTGGACTGGTTTGCCATGACTTTCTCCAGGAAGTCTTCCCGACCTAGGGATTGAACCCTTGTCTCCAGCATTGACAGATGGATTCTTTATCACTGTTCCAGCTGATAAGATATCTTAATAAATTGGTATTAAAAAAAAAAGAGCATTAGCTAGAGAAAGGAGACTTAAGGTTCTGTACCTAGCTCTGTACCTAAGAAGCCCTATAAACTGGAAAAAAAAAAAAAAAAAAAGAAAGAAAAGTTTATCTACCTATTTTGTTGCTAATATCCTCACCTGTAACCTGAAGAGGTCTGGGCTAAAGAGTTCCTTTAAAATTTTCTTTACTGCTTCCATTTTCTGAACAAGTACAGAAAGATGCAGTTAAAAGTCAGATGAGTGGCAATTCCATTTCTAGCTGAGCATGGAGACAATCATTTTCAAAGCTTGATATCCACATGCAATTATAAAATTATTATTTTTTTTTATTAAGAGGAAGAAACTGAAAAGCCATTAGACTCCAGATCTCAAATATTCTGGGCATCTTTTCCTCACAGGTGTTCATCTACAGGGAAAAAGAGGTACCTGCCTATGGATTACGTGGCTTTTGCTAAGGTTTGTATTTTGCACCGTAATCTCTTTCCAGAACCGTCCTCTGTGGAGGGGAGCCTTAATAGCACGCTGCCTCCTGTTTCTGAAGTGATGCTGCTTCTCTGTCAGGCCTCCTGCTGCCGCCCAGTGTGTCTTTGTTTTGGAAATATGAGCGTGGTTTTCCACCACTGGGGCTCAGGCTGTAGTCCCCTTGCTGAGAGTCATCACTTATCTACGCCTATACACACATGCTTACATAGGTCCCATAGAGAAATATTTGCTTGGTTTTCTTTACTCCCTCTTCCACCTCACTTGAAGACCCTGGGCATGAGAAACGTGCCATCTTGAATTATGTTGTCATTTCTGGCAAGATTTAGTGTTAAGGACTTTTGGGGCTCTTCCCACTTCAACACCACCTTAAATGATCACTGGATAGCAATGCAGTTCAGTAACAAACTGGTCCCCATCTCAGGGCTTTGACATCCTTTCTGATGAAACAAGGGACTTGATTTAATCCTACAGTTACTCTGGTATTTATCATACTGTATTTCATTGAGCTTTCAAATTGTATATCATTTAAAAACTATGGCTCCTTATGTAATGTTTCATTACATAAGTAGTGTTTTTACTTTTCTTATATTTTTATTATAAACTTTTCACATTCTATATTAAATTTAAAAAAATAAAAAGTTATATTTTACATCTATGCATTTCCAAAAATGTATATTTTACATCTACATATTTCCAAAAATAGTCTTATTTTATTTCAGAGAGACTAATACACGTTCAATAGTTGTAGATATGGAAAACCAGGATCATTAGGAACAAATGAGTACGAATAGATTAAGTATATTTGAAAGCTGTGCTCCATATGTTTTCATTTAAATTCACAGTGAGAAGGACCCCCCAACTCAGTCTTCTGCTTTGTAGAAGTTGAAATTCCGGGAATGATGCCCAGAAATAAATAGCAAATAGGGGAAATCAAAAAGCAATTTTATGCATTGTTCATGTAACAATGCTGAGAATATGTCTTTAATGACCATAGACTCCAACTCTTGAAATGACTTACCTTTTTGGAGGTGACATTTTCTAATTTAAATTTTATTTTAATTATAAACAATGTAATAATTACTCTTTTATAACATCTTAGAGATATAAAGGACTTTAAGATTCTTCTAGGTCAATTATTTCTCTTTTACAAATGATAAAACTGAATCTGGAGCATGTAGAGTTCGATTTAGAGCAAATGTAGTTGGTATTTTTAGCTTAGGCTTTGTACTCAAATATTGTCCTAAAGTCTCTCCAAAGCTCATTTCTTTTTTTTTTTTTTTTTTCATTCTGGAAAAATTTCATTTAAGAAACATACATAACACCTAACTTTGTTCTAAAAACAAGTCTTAAGCTTAAATCTCTGTCATGTTAAATTTTTGTAAATTTCCCTTAGCTATTGTTTTAAAATATATAAATTTGTGAATAAAATATCAGTTTGGGAAAAGAATTCATAAGAAAATCATCAGTGAAGGATTAAATTTCCCTTTAGACTAACATTTCAATCGTATTGAATCTTAAACATTTAAAGACTAACTTGAAATGTTTATCAACTCCACTGAACAGCTAAAATTTCCTATCTCCTATAATTTGAATATTCATTTTATTTTTAGAGAGTTCTACTTGCTACAGCCTCTGGGTAAACAGTGAATTTTCAACTTGGTTCTTGGGTCAAGAGATTTTCCATCAAATGAGAGATGAATCAACATATATAAATCTTCATGGCTGATAATGGAATCTTGTTGGTAATTTGGTGGAATCATGACCTGTTTGTAAGACCAGCCTTTCTGATGCAAGAAGAAAAAGAAATTAAGTTTAAATGCTAACAGTAGTACTCTCTAGACTTCCTTTAGGATATCTATGGTCTCTAGGACACACTTTAAATACTCAGATACTCTCTCAATATTGACTATACTGTTGGCCAACCCAGTTGTCACATGATGTAATTTAGTTTATCATTCTGGACACTTCCTATTCCTTAAGAATTTACTTTACCTTATACTTTATCTGCAAGAAGTGTTTCAACATGTATGTTGATTGAAACAGACACATATTCTATATGATGGAGATCATTATTTTTTAAACAAATACAAGATGAGGAAATATGGCTTCCAAATAAACCTAGTTTCCCAATACAATTTATCTACGGAACAAGAATGCTTCTTCAAAATAATGTAAATTAAAATATCAGGACGTTAAAGTATTTTCATTTAAAACAATTCTTTTCCTAAAGATTTTTGGTTGCTGTTATTATGCAAATTTTTTTTCTTTGGAGTATAGTTGATTAACTGAAGAGGAAAACGGCAACCCACTCCAGTATTCTTGCCTGGGAAATCCCATGGACAGACGAGCCAGGCAGGCTATATAGCTCATGGGGTCCCAAAATACATGACTTGGCGACTAAACAAACATAGTTGATTTACAATGTTGTATTAGCACAGTGATTTCAATCGTAAACACATATATAAGTATATATATACTTATATAAACACATATATAAGTATATTCTTTTTTTGGATTCTTTCCCCTTATAGGCTATTACAAAGTGAAAGTGAAAGTGTTAGTTACTTAGTTGTGTCTGACTCTTTGAGACCCCATGGACTGTAGCCTGCCAGGTTCTTCTCTACATGGGATTTTCCAGGCAAGAATACTGGAGTGCACTGCCATTTCCTTCTCCAGGGGATGTTCCCCTCCAAGGGATCAAACCCCGGTCTCCCACATTGCAGGCAGACTTTTTACCATCTGAGCCACCTGAGAAACCTCTGAATGGGTTGCCATGCCCTCCTCCATGGGAACTACAGGTTATTAAAGGATACTAGGCATTGTTCCCTGTGCTATACAGTACAGCCTTGTTGCTTATCTATTTTATATATAGTAGCATGTATCTGTTAATCCCAATCTCTTACCTAAAAACTTTAAATACTAGGTATGCACTGTAGTTGTTTCATCTCCAATCTTGTCTGGGGAGGCAAATTAGACTTAGTGGAAATTTTAGATTTTTCTGTAACCTGTTGGTTCCATCTGGCTTAAACTCATGTCCATTTTACTGTTGGAACATATCTGAGCTAGGGAAGAGTGGTGGCTTCTGCTTCCTCAGTGGTCATTGCTATGCCTGCGTCACATACCGGTTTATGAATTTTGTTGACAACCAAGCTCCCAATTGTATTCAAATCCTTCCTGTTTTTTAGTCACCAGAGAAAGAAATTAAACTCATAAAAGATCTGAAAACTGTCTATTGATTTAAAAGGAGGAAGGAGCTATAATAGAAAAGTTCTACTTTGTATTTTAAATGTTTTATATGCCTGTGCCTGTAATTTATGCAATTCAGTTTTCTTAATTTAAGCAAATATTAGTAATCTTCTCACTTAGCATGTGTCAGTTGAACCCACTGACAAGCTACAGTTATTCATTTCCATCTTCTATTTCAGAAGAGTCTTTCTTACTAGTTCCTAAAAAACATTTGCCCGCCTTAAAACTTATGTTTTAGAGTATTTTCTATCCAGGTCTTGCAGAACAGTAGTTTTAGGACTTGCTCGTCAATGTAAAAGGGGGATTTCCAGAGTAAGGTAAGTTTGGGAAACACTGCATACTATGCTTTAACTCTTGAAGATGTGATATTAGCATATTAAAGACTTTGAGGAGTCCTACAATGACAGTATCAATTTAAACATAATTTAATCCTCAACCCTTTTTATGCAATTTTGTTGTTCAGTTACTAAGTAGTGTCTGACTCTTTAAGACCCCATGAACTATAGCAAACCAGGCTTCCCTGGTTTCACTATTTCCCAGAATTTGCTCAAATTCATGTCCATTGAATCAATGATGCTCTTCAGCCATCTCATCCTCTGCCTTCTCCTTCTGCCCTCCATCTTTCCCAGCATCAGGGTCTTTTCCAAAGAGTTGGCTCTTCTTATCAGGTGGCCAAAGTATTGGACATTCTGTTCATCATCAGTCCTTCCAGTGAATATTCAGGGTTGATTTCCTTTTTTTTTCTTTTTTTTTATTATTAAATTTTATTTTGCTTAACTTTACAATATTGTATTGCTTTTGCCATACATCGAGATGGATCCGCCACAAGTATACACGTGCTCCCCATCCTGAACCCTCCTCCCCCCTCCCTCCCCATACCATCCCTCTGGGTCGTCCCAGTGCACCAGCCCCAGGCATCCGTTATCAGGCATCGTACCTGGTCTGGTGACTCGTTTCAGATATGATATTATACACATTTCAATGCTATACTCCCAAATCATCCCGTCCTCTCCCGTTCCCAGAGTCCAAAAGTCTGTTCTATACATCAGTGTCTCTTTTGCTGTCTCGAAAATAGGGTTATTGTTACCATCTTTCTAAATTCCATATATATGCGTTAGGATACTGTATTTGTGTTTTTCTTTCTGGCTTACTTCACTCTGTTTAATAGGCTCCAGTTCCATCCACCTCATTAGAACTGATTCAAATGTATTCTTTTTAATGGCTGAGTAATACTGCATTGTATATATGTACCACAGCTTTCTTATCCATTCATCTGTGGATGGACATCTTGGTTGCTTCCAAGTCCTGGCTATTGTAAACAGTGCTGCGATGAACATTGGGGTACACGTGTCTCTTTCAATTCTGGTTTTCTCAGTGTGTATGCCCAGCAGTGGGATTGCTGGATCATAAGGCAGTTCTGTTCCCAGTTTTTTGAGGAATCTCCATACTGTTCTCCATAGTGGCTGTACTAGTTTACATTCCCACCAACAGTGTAAGAGGGTTCCCTTTTCTCCACACCCTCTCCAGCACTTATTACTTGTGGACTTTTGGATCGCAGCCATTCTGACTGGCGTGAAATGGTACCTTATAGTGGTTTTGATTTGCATTTCTCTGATAATGAGTGAGGTTGAGCATCTTTTCATGTGTTTGTTAGCCATCTGTATGTCTTCTTTGGAGAAATGTCTATTTAATTCTTTGGTCCATTTTTTGATTGGGTCATTTATTTTTCTGGAATTGAGCTGTAGGAGTTGCTTGTATATTTTTGAGATTAGTTGTCTGTTGCTTCATTTGTTGTTATTTTCTCCCATTCTGAAGGCTGTCTTTTCACCTTGCTTATAGTTTCCTTTGTTGTGCAGAAGCTTTCAAGTTTGATTAGGTCCCATTTGTTTATTAAGTGACTGGTAACACTTGCCATGATCTTCGTTTTCTGAATGTTGAGCTTTAAGCCAACCTTTTCACTCTCCACTTTCACTTTCATCAAGAGGCTTTTGAGTTTCTCTTCACTTTCTGCCATAAGGGTGGTATCATCTGCATATCTGAGGTTATTGATATTTCTCCCGGCAATCTTGATTCCAGCTTGTGTTTCTTCCAGTCCAGCATTTCTCATGATGTACTCTGCATATAAGTTAAATAAACATGGTGACAATATACAGCCTTGACGAACTCCTTTTCCTATTTGGAACCAGTCTGTTGTTCCATGACCAGTTCTAACTGTTGCTTCCTGACCTGCATACAGATTTCTCAAGAGGCAGATCAGGTGGTCTGGTATTCCCATCTCTCTCAGAATTTTCCACAGTTTATTGTGATCTACACAGTCAAAGGCTTTGGCATAGTCAATAAAGCAGAAATAGATGTTTTTCTGGAACTCTCTTGCTTTTTCCATGATCCAGCGGATGTTGGCAATTTGATCTCTGGTTCCTCTGCCTTTTCTAAATCCAGCTTGAACATCAGGAAGTTCACAGTTCGCATATTGCTGAAGCCTGGCTTGGAGAATTTTGAGCATTACTTTACTAGCGTGTGAGATGAGTGCAATTGTGCGGTAGTTTGAGCACTCTTTGGCATTGCCTTTCTTTGGGATTGGGAGCCATGAAATTAAAAGACACTTACTTCTTGGAAGGAAAGTTATGACCAACCTAGATAGCATATTCAAAAGCAGAGACATCACTTTGCCAACAAAGGTTCGGCTAGTCAAGGCTATGGTCTTTCCTGTGGTCATGTATGGATGTGAGAGCTGGACTGTGAAGAAGGCTGAGTGCCGAAGAATTGATGCTTTTGAACTGTGGTGTTGGAGAAGACTCTTGAGGGTCCCTTGGACTGCAAGGAGATCCAACCGGTCCATTCTGAAGGAGATCAGCCCTGGGATTTCTTTGGAAGGAATGATGCTAAAGCTGAAACTCCAGTACTTTGGCCACCTCATGCGAAGAGTTGACTCATTGGAGAAGACTCTGATGCTGGGAGGGATTGGGGGCAGGAGGAGAAGGGGCCGACAGAGGATGAGATGGCTGGATGGCATCACTGACTCGATGGATGTGAGTCTGAGTGACCTCCGAGGGCTAGTGATGGACAGGGAGGCCTGGCGTGCTGCAGTTCATGGGGTCGCAAAGAGTTGGACACGACTGAGCGACTGATCTGATCTGATCTGAACACTTGCCAAATACCAGTACCTGGCACTCCCAATCGGAGAAGGCAATGGCACCCTACTGCACTACTCTTGCCTGGAAAAGTCCCATGGATGGAGGAGCCTGGTAGGCTGCAGTCCATGGGGTTGCTATGAGTCAGACACGACTGAGCGACTTCACTTTCACTTTTCACTTTCACGCATTGGAGAAAGAAGTGGCAACCCACTCCAGTGTTTTTGTCTGGAGAATCCCAGGGACAGGGGAGCCTGGTGGACTGCTGTCTGTGGGGTCGCACAGAGTCGGACATGACTGAAATGACTTAGCAGCAGCAGTAGCAGCAGCAGACCTTAATATAACCCAATGATTTTCAAAGTGTGGGGCCTGAGCCAATAATATCTGAGAACTTACTGCTGCTGCTACTGCTGCTAAGTCACTTCAGTCATGTCCGACTCTGTGCGACCCCATAGATGGCAGCCCACCAGGCTCGCCCGTCTCAGGGATTCTCCAGGCAAGAACACTGGAGTGAGTTGCCATTTCCTTCTCCAATGCATGAAAGTGAAAATGAAGTCACTCAGTCGTGTCCAACTCTTTGTGACCCCGTGGACTGCAGCCTACCAGGCTCCTCTGTACATGGGATTTTCCAGGCAAGAGTACTGGAGTGGGTTGCCATTGCCTTCTCTGATTGAGAACTTACTAGAAAGTGCAAACTTTCAAGGCCCACCCCACATACACTGGATCAGAAACTGTAGGTGTAGCCCTGTCTATCTGTGTTTAAGTAATCCTCTGACGCATGCTCATTAGCACTGCTAGTCTAACTCCAAGTACTTTATTCATCAGATTTTTCAGATCAGGCAAAATGAGTAGGAGAAAAGTAACACCAAAGAAGCAGATACCAGGATGGGCTTAATACTACCAGTGCCTCTCTCAACCCCTGACTTTGCCATTTACACATTTTGAAAGGTGGATAATGCTATCTACCTTGAATGACTTGTGAGCATGCAAACAGTTGGCATATATTAGGTGTTCAGTAAGTGGTCTGACTTCTCACTGCAGTGACAAAAGACAGATGCAGATGAGATGTAAGAAGACTGACAGTTAAGATATCATCAAGTTTTATGACTAACTCAAATTGTCTATGTCATAAAGTCAAACACAGGCTAGTACTTCCTGGTTTTTTGTTTTAATTAGTAAAACTCTGCCAGTGTTTAGTGACCTTGGTAGTGCCATAATAGTTTGGTTAATTTAAAAGGTTTTTTTTCTTCTTGCTACACATTATTTTTTTCACATTATTAGAGTTAGTTTCTACATTAATAGAAACATTCTACATTGTTATTTTACAATTCAGGCAACATGAGTTTTGACTCAGGCAATTTTGTTTATGATGTCAAAGAAGCCACATTGATAGAATCCTATTTTAGTCAAATTATTCTATTCTCATTAAATTGTACAAATATATTTTCCTTAAGTGATATAATCAAGTGTACTTTTCTTATATGCATTGATTTGATCAGCACATTGACATCTTTTGCCTGAAAAGTGTCCTTTGGGAATGTATGATGACTACTTATTGGAATGTCTTCAATAGGTGGTGAAAATACCAGATTCAGCAAATTTTCCCCCTCTAGGTTAACAAAGACAAAGAACATGTCACTATTTGTGGTTTAATTATTTTTATCCATAGCAAAAAATATGATAGTAGTTTTGATTGTCTTAGTAACTTTGTTAGATAAGTAAATATATAATAGTTATAAAACATGTTAATCTTATTTTCATTTGTGACAGTCTCTCATTGGCAGAGGACAAGGTTATTCCAACTCTGAGAATGCAATGAGCTTTGTGCTATTAATGTTGGATGAAGTTATGTTCAGTTTCTCAGTTGTGTCCAGCTCTTTGTGACCCCATGGACGTTAGCTTGCCAGGCTCCTCTGTCCATGGAATTTTCCAGGCAAGAATACTGGAGTAGGTTGCCATTTCCTACTCCAATGATGATGTTATCATTTTCTAACATCACCTAGGGACTCACATCTGGAAATAGTGAGTTACTCATAGCAAACCATCATCTCCTCTGTCAAACTTATTATTTCCATTAGCACACCTTTTCCCCCCACCGTTCATCCCATGTCTCAAAGCTTCCTTTGTGGAGAATGTTTGTTTTAACAGAGGAAAGGAGACACCCAAGTAGTGGAGGTTTGTTGTATTACCCCTCCTTGCGGTATTTTAATTTAAAAATAGGTCTATGAGAAAGGAATAATGGCCAAATAAAGTAATACACTAGCAAGAGGAGAAATATAAGATGCTGGGGGCCAGCTTTGTATCTCAGGTCACTTCAACAGACAAGCAGCTAACCTGAAAGGGTAGTGATATGTACTCTCTTATTCTCCTCACTGTAGTTCAACCACTGGCATATCTAGGAGTGTTCTTATATTCTTAGGCACACTTTTGTTTTTGCTTGGTCTGTTTATTATACATAAACCCCTCATATTTATGTATCTTCCTATAGGATCAACTACAGAATGCTGTGTAGAGTGGACACATGCTCAATACCTGTTCAATAAATGTATGGAACATCAAATTGAATAAGCATTGACTGCCCTCAACTGCCCTTGCTCCCCAGGCAGCAGATTTGGACCAATTAGCTACAGCTTTTCAATGCAATTGTGTGATAGATACAACTAATATCGGGGGTATTCAGTTGATGACATTTACTCATTTACACATCCATTCATTTAATGAATATTTACTTTGTTCTTACCACATGTAAGGTGCTGGAAATAAAAGGACAGATTGAATCCCTGGTCATAAGGAATATACAGTAGTAGAGACTCCACATAGAATGATGCCTGATAGGTTTGGCCAAGTGTTAATTTCCAAGTCATTAGAGAATATTTGATATTTGAATATATAGAACCAATATGTTGAGCTTTACTTCTAATAAGGAAATAAATGGCATTGTAAGTACTGAATACGTGCTACACAACTACTTTGATTCCTAAAATTCCTCTAAATTAAAACATTTTAATAAATTAATTCATTGAGCAAGAATGATCCAAATGTCCAGCAACTTACGTTCTGGACAATATTCTAAATATTGATTATACATACATAGAAAGGAAAAAAGAACAATAGAAATAAAGAAAAATGAAAAGTACTTGAAATGGTTAAGCTTAGGAGATACAGAATTAACCCACATGCAATCAAATAATTGAATACCACAAAAATGTCTTTCTGTGAGATGGATATAATGCTTTAAGATAATTAAGAAAGGAATATATTATAATTAAAATTTAAGGTTTTTTTTTCACCCCACATACATATATATAGGGCATTCTACCCTATTGTGAACACATTGTAGGATAATGTAAAAACTATTTCAGAATACATCTATGATCTCACCAAGGGTAGGCCAAAATTCTCATTAAAAATCCCTTGTCTATGTCTATGCAAACAGAAATTTCAACTTTTTTTTGACTGAAACAAACAATAATTCAGTGAAATTACCAACTAAGCTGCTGGTTGGATTTATTCATTTATTTGAATGATTAAGTGTAAGCATTTCCACTATTTATATTTATTATTTAGAGACTAAAACTGCACATATTCTCATGTTTCATTTATTAACAGAATTAAATTAAAATGACATTAGTATAAGATATGCAAAATAAATATTATTTTAAATCTTATTTTTATTTTTCATGTTGATCCCCCCACCCCACCCCACCCCCGCCCCCGCACCACATCAAAGAGGGCATAGAAATTGGCAGTGTGCAATATCTAATTTTTGACTTTTGGAATTCTGAGGATTGTTCGCTATGTTATCATTTCATTTATATTATAATTTTTTTTCATTGTGTTTATAAAATAAAGTGAATTACTTGTCTTATTAGTATGTCTAGCACTATATAATATCCTGATTTACATCTCATCTATGTTGAACCATCATATATAATAACCACCAAGATTGACTTTTTTTTCCTTAGTAGGGTTGAACCCCTCCTTAATTTGTCAAATCTGTTATTTGAACAATTTGAATTACCAGCTTTTATCTCAATTTCTTGACTGCTGTTTAAGAGGATTAGAGGCCTTGCTCAGCTTCACCAGGGTAGGTAACGGTAAGAGGCACCACTGCAGCTCAGCTCCGAAAATCAATGACCTGAGTCTGATTGACTGAGTCTCAATTACTCTGTGGAAAAAGCATAATGCTGATCTTCTCTACTTACACAAACCAACTCAGACAGAAACCAGCAGTAACCTCTTCCTTTTAAATTCAAATATTAGGGAGGGAATAAGAAGAGAGAGAGAGAAAACAACAAAATATAAAGAAATGGGAAGAGATGAATTGTGTGTCCAAAGATGATTTTAGCATTTTGCTAAGAATTCAATTTTACTGATAAGATAGCTTTATAATTTTGAAAAGCACTCAAAATTCCCAATAATTATCATCTACTTTTTCTCTTCTAGATTTAGTAAGGAAATTTACAAATACAGACCACCAAAGTAAACTTTTCACTTGAAATATATATTTTTTTCATTCCAGGGAAGTTATAAAGAAAAACTGAGTATATGATCTTTCTCATTTTTCCTCTTATAGAAACTTCTGTGAAGCAAACACACTTATTCTGATGCAACAAGGTATTTTTTCCTCTGTTTACATTGTAATGGTACAAAAATATTAAGGATCCTTCTTGTCATATAGGTTAGAGTTAAGGGACAAAAATGATTTAATTTCATTTTGAAGGTGTTTTTACAGAAAAGAGGCAGTCATCTATTTCATTTAAAGGGATTTTTTTCCCCCTAAGAAATCTTATTATTTAAAGAAACAGGTTTAACAGACTAGATCAGATGTTAAAATAATTCTATCAGAAGTTATACAAGTTAAGGTAATACAAGCACTCAAGAAACCAAGGAGCCTGTTGGCAAAAGTAATTCCTTTAACTCTCAACAACTGGACAACATTTTCTAGGAAGAAGAGAGTCCCCAGAGAACAACAGCATTTTATATGATAGAATCAGAGTGTTTTAGAGATTTTCAACCATGTTTTGCAACCATCTAATTATAAGGATCAGAAACACACAAAGTTAAGGGACTTGACCCAGGTCACAAAGCAGTTGAAATTCTAAAAGCTAAGGATGAAAATTTTGGCATGGAGAATTTTTAAAGGCTTTGAAAGAGTATAAAATTTAAACCTGAGACATTTTCATCTGATTTGGAATGTGTTTTGGATCATCAGGTCAACAATTTTAATTTGGAGGTTGTAATTCATTTTAATCCATGACTTAAAATGTAAGCACATTTTTGTCAAACATCCTAGATAAAGTTTTGAGCAGAAGGCGGTTAAGACAGAAAAATGAATTGAATAAAATATCACTAGGGCATAATTTCTAGTGATGGTTGTTTATTTTTTCTGTCTGGAACCTTTCTTTTAATGAATGGGATAATTTTATATCCTGTGTGAGTAGATGCCCCTCAAGCTGTTCTCTCACCAAAAAGCAAGGATGAATGAACCTGAAGAGGATGGTCGTTAGAATAAAACAGGAAATAACATTATCCTGAATTATAGTCTGTAAAAGTGAAATTTTCTAAAACTTTAATTATTTGCCTCTTCTCACTCTGAAGACACTTTGCAGTAGAATAACTCAGTAACAAGTGAAATTTGGAATAAGTCAACATTGTCATTAAAACAAAGTCATCTGATATTACTGAGAGCCATGTAACAGTTATTGAAACCTGAAGCTCCAGAGAAGGAAATCTTTATTGTAATAAAGGAATCAGCAACATTGTTTATAAGCCTCATTTCCGTGGCAAAAGATTAGTTCATTCAATAAGAATCTTGTAACATGGTGCCAGCACGGGTGCAATAAACTTTATGGAATGGCTCATAAGATTAGACTAATTAAAGATAATCTAATTTGGACAATTTTATCTTCTGGAAAAGAAATGTGATGTCATCCTCTGGGAAGAGACAATGTTTAGTCTCTGGGGATGTGCTAAAAAAAAGACACAAAAACACACAAAAAAAATCTCACAAGATATGTGCAATAATAAGAATTAGGGTTGATCCAAAGACAGTCTTAGATCTACCCATTGCCTCTCAAAAGATCCACCACATAGACTGTTAAGCCCCATAATTATCTCCCCTATTTGTGACAAGCCTGAGCTAATCAGTCTCTGAGGGAGTTTTCCAGCAGATTCTGAGGAGATTCTGTGTGCTTCACAGTGCTCATCAAGCTATTTTGTACTCAGGACTGCAAAGAGCTGACCAAAGTTCATTATCCTCATCTAGACCAGAATTAATTCCAATTAAGAAAAATAGACATTTAAAAAATGTCGGGTACTTATGATTTAGAACAAAGAGTCCTCGCTATTTTTATAACAGCAGCATAGGTTCTAGCTGCCTATAATCCCATATTAAAAGATTAGAAAAAACATCTGAAGAAATCAGAGAGTGTCTAATTGAGGTTCTTGCCTTTAATCCTGCAAGCCAACTCCCTCTTGGATATCAAGATCTGTCAGTGGTGAGCCAGGGGAATTCTGTAAGGAAAAAGCAACCACGAGGAATATAATGTATTCTTTCCTACTTAAGAAATAAAAAGGGGGAAAACACAGTTGGTGATATCAAAACATAAGTCAATACAAAATTAGGGGAAACACCCCAAATGGATTTGTAAATAGAAGCTAGTAAAAACTAAAGAGCTTGATATTGCTCTTTTATAATGTTTAAAACCATTGTGCAGTAGAGGGTAGACAAATAAATGAAAAGAATTCTCAGGAAAGAGTAAATAATAAAGAATAACAACAAAAAATGAATCCACTAGCAAGCAATTCATAAACTTTTTATTTAATAAATATATTTTACTTGAGTATAGATTGTTAGACTCTTCATTACCTGATTGTCTGTATGTAATGTTATTCATTCATCTTGCCAGGGAATTATATGTTAATAAGAACTTTCTTATCAACTCCAAGGAATGCTACTGTGAGACAAAGTTTTCCTGTATAGCTATTATAGAATTGTGCACAATACCTTTTAGAAGCTTCAGTATTGACAATTAATATTTTATGCTTATTTACTAAAGGAAAGACAAGTTACAATTCATGAGCAGTAAGTTAAATGAGCATAATAAGGAATAAAGGTGTTTGTTTTAAGAAATACAGACTCTTTTACAACATAATAAAGGAGAAAACAGTAATCAAGAAGAAAAAGGGAAAGAAAATAGTGTACTAAAATCAAAATATACTTTAAAATAATATCATGTTTTAATCACAAAGTAAGATCTTTGCTTCCCTCACTAATTGCTTAAAAACTGATATAAAATGTAAATTATGCAGACTATACCTAATAAAATATATATATTTGTATGTGCCTGGCAAACATATTTCTCTTCAGCCTATTGTGCATTAATACTTTAAAAGGGTTAATTTGCTGCATATTAAGAAAGTTTTCTTTGCATCATAAACAAACTCACATATAATATTTTAATAGGTGATTTAATATTTTATTAACAATGTTTTAGTAAAAGATGCCTCTTTTGTAACAAACTGGATTTTTGAGGGGCAACAAACATCATTAGGAGTCATTCTATAATATACAGAAATTTGGAACTGAGCATAAATATGAGAAAATTAAATGACATACCTCTTTCTTTTCAACTGCAAATGGAAAACAGTTTATAGAATAATATACTTTCAACTGTACATATTCTTTCACAAGAGATCCCATACTTCATCAGAAAATACCGCACTGAATATTCATACATTACTAACAGTTGAGCAATGTTTACCCAGGTTTGTGTGAATGATCAAAATAACAGATTTAAAAACATGGAATTTTTTAAAAACTGATTTTCATAAATATTATAGCCAGTTACCATCTTGGCTATGATACCTGATTTTTGAAATCCAAATTTTGATCTAATATTTAAAGATATGATTTATTCTATTAAGTACCAGAGATTAAAAAATTACCACAAATTAATGACAACAGATGTACTATTAGACTTATATAGAGTCAATGTGAAAGACAAGATGAAATTCACAGATAGTGACTGAATTCATTACGAGTAGTTATTAAAATGGGCAGAGGGCAAAAATAAGAGGGGAGAGCTATCAAGCTAAAATCTAGATTCTCCAAATTTCCCATTAAATTTGAAGTTGTCATTTTATGACTTTATGGAATTGGCCACTGCTTGAGGGAGCCAGTATATCTGAAACCCACTTAATCACGAAATGTCAAATGGGAGATGAAATTCACCCAGTTACTTGATTTATACTTAAAATAACATGCTCTTTCAGGAATGTAATTCTAGCCTGCCTTCTTAGTTTGATCTAAGTGACTCCAAATCTTGAGAACTGCTAGCATAATGAAAGTAACCTCCTTGGTCCAGATGAACATGGAAATAGTAAACCTTTGTCCTGCTGCTGCTGCTTCTAAGTCACTTCAGTCGTGTCCAACTCTGTGCGACCCCATAGACGGCAGCCCACCAGGCTCCCCCATCCCTGGGATTCTCTACCCAAGAACACTTGAGTGGGTTGCCATTTCCTTCTCCAATGCATGAAAGTGAAAAGTGAAAGTGAAGTCGCTCAGTCGTGTCCAACTCTTTGTGACCCCGTGGACTGCAGCCTACCAGGCTCCTCTGTCCATGGGATTTTCCAGGCAAGAGTACTGGAGCGGGTTGCCATTGCCTTCTCCGAAACCTTTATCCTATCTATCCCCCAAAAGGTTAACACTAAGAAACTACTTGGGTGTTCAAAAGAAATACTGTCTATTACCATTTGCTAGGTTACTTGTTGGGGCTTTCCTGAGAGCTTAGCTGGTAAAGAATCTGTCTGTAGTGCATGAGACCCCGGTTCAATTCCTGCGTCAGAAAGTCCCCTTGGAGAAGGGATAGGCTACCCACTCCAGTGTTCTTCCACTTCCCAGGCAGCTCAGATGATAAAGAATCACCTGCAATGAAGGAGATCTAGGTTCGATCCCAGGGTTGGGAGGAGCCTCTGAAGCAGGGCATGGCAACCCACTTCAGTATTCTTGGGCTTCCGTGGTGACTCAGCTGGTAAAGAATACGCCTGCAATGTAGGAAACCTAGGTTTTATCCCTGGGTTGGGAAGATCCCCTGGAGAAGGGAATGGCTACTCCCTCTAGTATTCTGGCCTGGAGAATTCCATGGACTGTATAGTCCATGGGGTTGCAAAGAGTCAGACATGGCTGACTGACTTTCACTTTCACTTTCAGTTGAATTGTTAGAATAAAGTATGGTGCTATGTCAAAGAGTGACCTAATGGAACTAGAAAAGTCCATTATTGCAAATAACTATCTGAAAAATACAATTCGCACATCCAGTGATTTTTGTATGCTTCAAAGTTGCAGTCTTTGCACTTGAAAATTGTGCAGTGTAGTTGGTGAGACAAGACAGAGAAGTGTTTGTGAAGTCAAAATTTTACATACAATAACTCAGTAAGTAAAAGCATATGTATAACTTTTAAAAATTCGTGTGAATGCTCCCATTTTGCTATTTTTTCACTAAAGTTATTACCATCCTGGGTAGATAATTGACCTTTCAAAATGATAGGATGTAAGGAAAGGACATATAACAATAACATTGTTATTGTTATAGTAAATAGTTATTTTGGCTATAGACAGCTTTTTATATAAACAGTTCATACTTGTTCCTAAGAAATTTAATTTGTTGATATTGCTGCTCTTGAAGTTGTTATTTGCCCCTTCTTATAAAAAAGCAAATGACTTTCAAATTGAAATTAATATTCCCTCTCACTTATTTCCTCTGACCTTAAAAAAAGGAAGTCTTTCTGGTTGGCTTGTATTTTCTTTGTGTTTTGTTATCTTACCTGTACATTTCATATCCTACATTACATATACAACAGGAAAGAATACACATTCAGTTTTGCTCTTTTCATTTTTGACCACTGTGAACACATATTATGGCCATTTTTAAAAATTTTTTTAACTTTACAATATCGTATTGGTTTTGCCATATATCACAATGAATCCGCCACAGGTATACATGTGTTCCCCATCCTGAACCATTTTTAATTCTAATTCTGTTTGCCAAGACATTGGCTGTTTCTTTCACTTGATGTCATAGGCAGACTTAACAAGCATATCTGATAGTCCATCATCCTGGTCACTGAAAAAATGTTAAATGGCACTGAACTGGAAACTGACCCCTGCACAACACTTCTTGTTATATTTCCCCCTTAACACATCCCCCAAATGATACTTATAATCTGCATCTTTAGATGTGTTCCAGGTAAGGTTGGCTAGTAGTCCTTTGGTAGGCAATATATTTCTAATAATTAAGAAATATTCTAATTGGAAATTTGTGTAGATATCAGTAGAACTCTTAGGGAACTGAATGTTCCTCTTAGAAGAGAGGGTTATGCATATGCATCAGTAGGCTAAAATTGGCCCTTATAAGTATAATATGAAGCCATGAAGCAAGGGAAAACAGTTGCTGCACTGAAATGTCCATTACTTCCTTCAACCTAGACTAAGGTATCCATGTGACCCATGGGAAATTAGAAAGAAAAATAGCATTTTATAAATCATTAAGTTTTCACTGTAGCTATCCTATTGGTAAGTTGGGTCTAAATAACTGTCTTTACTTCTATTTGTGATTGGAACATCATAGTTAGTGAAGGCTACATTGTTTCTTTCATCACGTTTACCTCTAATATCACTCCATCCAAATGCACACAGTATAAAATGTGAACACACACACACACTATTATTAATCATAAAGCAATATAGAGGTATTTCTGATTGTGTTGCTTCTTATACTTTTCTCTAAAAATACTTTCTTAGTTTTTACCTTGATGAAGCAAGCATTACTAGAATTCCATAATATTCTCATAATATTATTTTAAGATAGTTTGATACTGTTGCTGAAAAAAGACAACTAATAAAGATTTATTAAATCCTTAATGTATATTCAAAAGAAAGCTAGACGATTCTGAATATGATAAAATAAGATAGCTCTCCTCAAAGAGCTCATCAAGGGCTGATCACTTAGTTATGACAATAAGACTAAAATGGATGATGTTGACAAAACAGCATAAGACTTATCAACTGTACTGTGCAGAATATATATTATAGGATTTTAAAGATGATTAGATAGTCTGGTTTGATAGTAAAATGAAGCTTTTATGTAAGAGGCATCACTTAAAAAAGGATTTGAAGGATAAGTAGTAAGTAGATACATAGAGTTACGGTCTACCTATCTGGTCCCATAACTTCATGGCAAATAGAGGGGAAAATATGGAAACAGTGACACACTTTATTTTTGGGGGCTCCAAAATCACTGCAAATGGTGACTGCAACCATTAAATTAAAAGATGATTGCTCCTTGGAAGAAAACCTATCTACAAACCTAGATAGCATATAAAAGCAGAGACATTACTTTGCCAACAAAGGTCCATATAGTCAAAGCTATGGTTTTTCCAGTAGTCATCTATGGATGTGAGTGTTGGACCATAAAGAAGGTTGAGCTTCGAAGAATTGATGCTTTTAAACTGTGGTGTTGGAGAAGTCTCTTGAGAGACCCTTGGACTGCAAGGAGATCAAACCAGCCAATCCTAAACGAAATCAATCCTTAATATTCATTGGAAGGACTGATGCTGAACCTGAAGCTACAATACTTTGGCCACCTGAAGCCAAGAGATGACTCATTAGAAAAGACCCCAATGCTGGGAAAGATTGAAGGCAGGGAGAGAAGGGGACAACAGAAGATGAGATGGTTGAATGGCATCACCAACTCAGTGGATATGACTTTGAGCAAGCTCCAGGTGATGGTGAAGGACAGGGAAGCCTGGCGTGCTGCAGTCCATGGGGTCAGAAAGAGTCAGACATGACTGAAACAACTTAGCAGCAGCAGCAGCAGCAGCAGTAGATAGGTAGACAGCAAGATTGAGATGATTCCAAGTGGTAGAAAAGAAGGTTTAAAAGCAGCAAGAGGGACTTCTCTGGTGGTATAATGGATAAGAGTCTGCCTGCCAATGCAGGGGACAAGGGTTTGATCCCTGATGTGAGAAGATTCCACATGCTACTGAGCAACTAAGCCCATGCATCCTAGACCCGTGTTCCACAGCAAGAGACACCATCACAATGAATAGCCCATTCACTGCAACTATAGTGTAGCCCAGCTAGCCACAACTAGAGAAAGCCCGTGCATAGCAACAAAGACCCAGATATATATTTTGCAACCAAAAAATATATATAAATACAATAAAAAATATTTTTAATAAAAGCAGGGAGACATGTAAATAGACCCTGACACATTTTCTATGGGTTTAAGTTTCTTACAAATATTGGTGAATCTGTGTTACGTTACAGAAGTCTGATAGTGAAGGACAGGGAAGCCTGGCATGCTGCAGTCCATGGGATCACAAAGAGTCTGATACCACTTAGCAGCTCAACAACAACAGAATTCTGAAGGTGATAGTTTTTAGAGATGCCGGCTCAGAGCATAAACCAGAACTAAGGAAGTACCTTAGTTCGCTATTCTGCGGAACAAATCATCCATAAACTTAGCAACTTAAAACAGCACAGAGTTATTACCTCACAGTCCCAGTGGCATACAGGAGCGGTTTAAAGAATAAGTGGTTTGGGTTCTGGGTTCTCAGGAGACAACAGTGAAGTCGTATCTAAAGACCAGCCAAAGGAGAATTTGCTTGCTTCCACTCTGGGCTGTTGGTGAGCCTTGGAAGACCATCTTCTGGAGGGACAGAGCAAATTAGCCAGGATGGCAGTAGTCAGGCTCTTTCATTCCATGGCCTTTCACTCTCTCCCCACATTTTGTAAATAATAATTCTGTAACAGCGGAGATCATTTATAGCACTGAGCATGACCATCACGATGTGCTTACTTGGCCCCAGGCCACTTTTGTTCCGTTTGTCTATATTAGCTCCACCTGAGAACCCCTTTGCTGCCGCATCAGCTAGGAGAGAATAAACATGTCTACAGTTTCTACAGCTCCTCACATCTTCTTCCAGCTTCCCTGCTCATTCCTTGCCTACCCTGGGTTCATCAAACAGTGTGAACAGCGAGACACTATCCAAACTCACCTATATGGGTTCTCCACAGGACTCCCTCTAGAAAGGCAGCTGTCTTTCCTTAGAGTGAGTGAGTCAAGACCCAGTGAGAGCTTCCAGGGTGGAATCAGGTCTTTTTATAACCCAAGATCAGAAATTAAAATCCAGGAGGCAAGACAAATTGCAGGCCATCTTGGAGACTGCTTATCACAGAAGGCAAGGTTGATATTAGGTGGAGAGAGAAGAAATCTATTCTCTCTCTTGGCTTCATGCTCTTGTAGGTAGAAGTCATATATTTTGAGGTCTTTGAGAATCCTTCCTTATTTTCAGATATTACTTATATTACAGAGAGGGAGCTGGGAAATAGGAAAGAATAAAAATTAGGATATTAAAGCTTACAAAACGTAGTTTAATCCCTTTTTCTTCATGTGATATTATTTCCCTTTGTAATTGTTTAGTCTAAGGACATGAAAGAGATGCTGTTTCCTTCATCATGTGTCCTGAGGCAATGGTGGTCACTGTTATTCAATGGTAATTGTCTTTCATTGAGCCCAGAGAGTGACCTCAGGATCTTTCCTGGTACTGTGTCTCAGATGTTTACAATCAACTGATGAGACATAAAATGTGACTTTTTTTTTTTCCAGTCCTAGCCTTTACAGGAGAAATATTTCAGCTTTCATTCATATATGTACATTTGACTTATAAAAAATGTTCTCTACAGAGTAGCAAGGAAAAAGTCACTTTTTAAATCAATGGTCTTGGGTCTATTGGATATTCATTTAGAAAGAAATTCATTTACCTGATGCCATATACAATTCTAGGTACATGATAGATCTAAATATGAAAGGCAAGCCCATAAAGAAAAGTATTTATAGAATAGGCTATGTTAAAGATAAAATTTCATGCATCATAAAAAAACAAGCCATGGGTGTAAATATATGCCATGGGTAAAAATATATGAAACACATATAAATGGTGAAATATTTATATCCAAAATAGATTAAACACACCTATAGATCAGTAAAAAGAAAAAAAGGAGACAACTCAATAGAGATAGAGGAAAGAAATTTGAAAAGGAATCTCATAAAAGATGATATCTCAGTGGATAGTAAACCCACTAAAGATGATTCTATGTCTACTGGAATAGCTGAAATGAAAAACCGAAGATGTCTTGTGTTGGCAAAGACGTAGGTAATGTCAATGTCATTCACATTCCATATAATGTGAATGTTAGTACAACCAATGTGAATGTTAGTACAATCATCTTTAATGTTGGATAACTAATTAGGTAACCACATACTATACAACTGGGAATTTAATTCCTATACACAAACAGATTAGATAAGTGGTGATATGGTTATGAAATACTATACAATAATGAAAATGGAAGAGAAAAACCAATATTACATGTAAACATTTGAATTAATCTCACAAATGTAAAGTTGAGCCAAAGAAGCCAGATGTGAAAGGATATATATTTACATGTACATATGCAGAGTACATCATGAGAAACGCTGGACTGGAAGAAACACAAGTTGGAATCAAGATTGCCAGGAGAAGTATCAATCACCTCAGATATGCAGATGACACCACCCTTATGGTAAAAAGTGAAGAGGAACTAAAAAGCCTCTTGATGAAAGTGAAAGTGGAGAGTGAAAAAGTTGGCTTAAAGCTCAACATTCAGAAAATGAAGATCGTGGCATCCGGTCCCATCACTTCATGGGAAATAGATGGGAAAACAGTGTCAGACTTTATTTTTCTGGGCTCCAAAATCACTGCAGATGGTGACTGCAGCCATGAAATTAAAAGACGCTTACTCCTTGGAAGGAAAGTTATGACCAACCTAGATAGCATATTCTAAAGCAGAGACATTACTTTGCCAACAAAGGTTCGTCTAGTCAAGGCTATGGTTTTTCCTGTGGTCATGTATGGATGTGAAAGTTGGACTGTGAAGAAGGCTGAGCACCGAAGAATTGATGCTTTTGAACTGTGGTGTTGGGGCAGACTCTTGAGAGTCCCTTGGACTGCAAGGAGATCCAACCAGTCCATTCTGAAGGAGATCCGCCCTGGGATTTCTTTGGAAGGAATGATGCTAAAGCTGAAACTCCAGTATTTTGGCCACCTCATGTGAAGAGTTGACTCATTGGAGAAGACTCTGATGCTGGGAGGGATTGGGGGCAGGAGGAGAAGGGGACGACAGAGGATGAGATGGCTGGATGGCATCACTGACTCGATGGATGTGAGTCTGATTGACCTCCCGGGAGTTGGTGATGGACAGGGAGGCCTGGCGTGCTGTGATTCATGAGGTTGCAAAGAGTCGGACACGACTGAGCGACTGATCTGATCTGGTCTGATGTCATATATATGGAGGTTCCCCAGTGGATCATGGGTTAAATAACCTGTCCCCAATGCAGTAGATGTCGGTTTAATCCCTGGCTTGGGAAGATCCCCTGGAGGAGGGCACAGCAACCCACTCCAGTATTCTTGCCTGGGCAATTCCATGGACAAAGGAGCCTGGTGGGCTACATACAGCCCATAAGGTGGAAGACTAAAGTGGTGGTGTCCACTTTGGACACCACCAAAGTGATTTAGCACACACACACACATGTCATATATATACATGTGTGTGTGTATATA
This sequence comes from Tragelaphus eurycerus, assembly GCA_935064755.1. Lineage (NCBI taxonomy): Eukaryota > Metazoa > Chordata > Mammalia > Artiodactyla > Bovidae > Tragelaphus > Tragelaphus eurycerus. The sequence goes on from CAKXYN010000061.1 coordinate 2,023,545, forward strand.
TATATATATAGTGACTTACATATATATAATGACTCCATTTATATAATTTAACACATGCAAAAAAAAAATCCATGGTGTTAGAAGTCAGGAGATCAAGATAGTGATTGATTGATTTGGAAGAAGAAAGGGGAAATAGATGTTGGTACCAGGAGTATGAGGGACCCAAACAGGAATTCCAGGACACTGGTAATCTGTTTCTTGACCTGCATGGTAGTCACCTGAGTGTGTTCATTTTATGATAATATTTTCCATTACTTTTGTACTTCTTTATATGTACAAGACTTGCTGCTGCTAAGTCTTGTCAGTCGTGTCCGAATCTGTGCAAGTCCACAGACGGCAGCCCACCAGGCTCCTTTGTCCCTGGGATTCTCCAGGCAAGAATACTGGAGTGAGTTGCCATTTCCTTCTCCAATATGTAACTTACTTGACACTAAAAAAGTAAATAACAGATGAAGATTTATCTCAGTGGAATCATAGGATATTAAGGAAAAGATTCTATGCTAGTTTAAAAAATCAGCCATGAAAAAGATCCATCAACCATGAAATCAGTATGACCCCAAATTCCATAGTAACATGGAATCTAAGAGAATAGAGTATAGAGTTTAAGAGATGTGTCGCTTGAAACATATTCATGAGATTGCAGCATCTCCCTGTAGCTTATTTGATTCAGTGAAGAATATTCTTATAATGTATTCCAACTGGAATTTTAATAAAAAATTTCAAGTTAGTTAGATTCAAGTTATATTTTACATGCATTAATATTTATCCTTCCTGATTTCTTGATGTGTGAGTTTCGACTTCACAGAGTTTGGTTTAGATTTGAGAATAGGAAAGAATGTTAACTCAGAAGGGTTGAAGATAACATTTCTTATTATTTATTATCAAATCAAAGAGCAAGCCTGCCAAGGGCATATTCATGACTAAGGATGCATGGAGTTGTGAGGGGACTCAGATTCCCAGGGCATTTGTTGCTTGTAAATGTAGACTTGAAGTTAGTGGTCATAGTAGCCACACAGAAGAGGGAATCACCGGGTAGGAGCATTATGTATGAGCTCACTGTCTTTGTATATCATTTTAGACTAGGAAAGGAAGGGAAAGAGGAATGTCAGCTCTCAGGGGTCCACTCTTAGCATAAACAAAATATCTTGCATACTTATTTTCATGCTTATTTTCATTCTAGGGTATCAAGGGCAGGGGCAGTTTATGCCTTCCTGTTTTTAAGCCTGCTCTAAACTTCTGCTGCCTGCCCTAATGGGTTACTTTCATTTCCTCCTTCCCTCCTCTCTTCATTCTTAAAAAAATATTTGTAAATCCCAGTCATGTATCAGGAACTGCAATAACCCCAGCAATTTAAAGTTGAGTGGTACTTAGTCCCTACTCTCCAGAAATCCTTAAAACATACTGTCATATTCCAAAATATATATACTGAAAGAATTCAAAAATGTAAAGTGAGTATTCATCTTTTAGTTTCAGGTGGCTTTGAACTTTTTTCTTCAAATTTACAAAGAAAGTAATTTGAAGAAATAAAGAGCTTATAAACATGTTAAATTGCTCTCAGCTAAGATCTGAAGAATTTTTAGAAATGATGTCCTTTTTATTGGATAAATAATTTTCTAACTTCCTTCTTGGGTTCAAAGACCAATGCCCCCATAACAGTAACAACATGTGATCTTAAGATAGTTGCCCTTTTATTCCCTAAAGGAATTAACACATGAAAAAAAAACCCTGTTATTTTTTCCATTTCAATTAATTCTAAGTCGAGTAAGCAGACTTAGTAGTATGCATGAAGAAAGCAACATTAAAACCTTAAAATTATGAATCTACAAGTAGAAAGAATACTAAGAGATAATCTTCCCTTTTGACCCCAGGGACATTTGATGACAGCTAGTGTCAAATGACAAATTATACAGCTTTGACATTTATATCCATGCTAAAACAGCATGCATCTCTACAAAATCCATTTTAAATGACGGTTTTCAATGTAATGATCAAGAATTTACTTGATCAAATGTTTAATAAACTTTTCCATAGGTAAATGTACCTTTAAAATTTCTTGAAGCAAGGTCCATAGGCATCAGTTGCAATCAAAACTAGGAATGGAGTGGACATCTCTGTTGTTGCTTCATTGGTGGTCGCATTGGTGACGTTCTCTCATTGGTGACGTTCTCTCATTCTGGGAGAATCAAGCTTCTGGATACTGAGATCCAGTTACAGAAATAGGCATTTTATTATCTGTTTTGTCATCTGGCCAGTTTTGAGTTTTATTTAACCAATATTTTGGAGAACTAAGAAATGGCAACCCACTCCAGTGTTCTTGCCTGGAGAATTCCATGGACAGAGGAGCCTAGTGGGCTACAGTTCATGGGGTCACAAAGAGATGGACACGACTGAGGGACCATCACTTTCACTTAACTATATGCCAGGCACTCTGCTGGATGCTGACAATTAGAAGGAGAACAAGTTTCTAACTTCATGGAGAAGCCACATGGGATATTAATGTGACATTCCAAGTGAAAAATGATGAGCCTCAAACCAAGTCAGTCAGTGTGGAGGAAAATTTTAAGAAAGACTGAGCAAGAGTTTTGAGAGGTATGTGCTGTGTTTAGTCACTCAGTCATGTCTGACTGTGCAACCCCGTGGACTGCAGCCCACAATGCTCCTCTGTCTGTGGAGATTCTCCAGGCAAGAATACTGGAGTGGGTTGCCATGCTGAGTTCCAGGGGTTCTTCCCAAACCAGGGATCTTACCCAGGTATCCTACATTGCAGGTGATTCTTTACCATCTGAGCCACCAGGGAGTAAGTGACTGTGATAAATGTCTCTTTAGAGAGAAAATAAGAAGATAGATTAAAACTGCTATCTGGAAAAATCTGGATTACTTTGTCCCTTTAATAAAGACACTTCAGTTAAGCTCAGTCACTCAGTCGTGTCTGACTCTTTGCAACTCCATGGACTGCAGCACGCCAGGCCTCCCTGTCCATCACCAACTACTGGAGCCTACTCAAACTCATGTCCATTGAGTCGGTGATGCCATCCAACCATCTCATTCTCTGTCGCCCCCTTCTCCTCCCACCTTCAATCTTTCCCAGCATCAGGGTCTTTTCCAATGAGTCAGTTCTTCGTGTCAGGTGGCCAAAGTATTGGAGTTTCAGCTCAAGCATCAGTCCTTCAAACAAATACTCAGGACTGATTTCCTTTAGGATTGACTGGTTGGATCTCCTTGCAGTCCAAGGGACTCTCAAGAGTCTTCTCCAACACCACAGTTCAAAAGCATCAATTCTTTGGCACTCAACTTTCTTCATAATCCAACTCTCACATCCATACATGACTACTGGAAAAACCATAGCTTTGACTAGATGGACCTTTGTTGGAAAAGTAATGTCTCTGCTTTTTAATATGCTGTCTAGGTTGGTCATAGTTTTTATTCCAAGGAGCAAGTGTCTTTTAATTTCATGGCCATGGTGACCATTTGCAGTGATGGTGGAGCCCAAGAAAATAAAGCCTGTCACTGTTTCCATTGTTTCCCCATCTATTTGCCATGAAGTGACGGGACCAGGGCATAGACTTGGGTTACTGCAGCTATGAAATTAAAAGACACTTGCTTCTTGGAAAAAAAAGCTATGACCAACCTAGACAGCATATTAAAAAGCAGAGATATTACTTTACCAACAAAGGTCCATCTAGTCAAAGCTATAGTTTTTCCAGTAGTCATGTATGGATGTGAGAGTTGGATTATAAAGAAAGCTGAGCACTGAAGAATTGATACTTTTGAACTGTGGTGTTGGAGAAGACTCTTGAGAGTCCCTTGAACTTCAAGGAGATCCATCCAGTCAATCCTACAGGAAATCAGTCCTGAATATTCTTTTGAAGGACTGATGTTTGAGCTGAAACTCCAATACTTTGGCCACCTGACGTGAAGAACTGACTCATTGGAAAAGACCCTGATGCTGGGAAGGATTGAAGGCAGGAGGAAAAGGGGACGAAAGAGGATGAGATGGTTGGATGGCATCACCAATGAGATGGACATGAGTTTAAGTAGGCTCCAGTAGTTGGTGATGGACAGGTAAGCCTGGTGTGCTGCAGTCCGTAAAATCACAAGAGTTAGACATGACTGAGTGACTGAACTGAACTGAATTGATGAGATCAGATGCTGTGATCTTCATTTTTTAAATGCTGAGTTTTAAGCCAACTTTATCACTCTCCCTTTTCACTTTCACCAAGAGGCTCTTCGGTTCCTTTTCACTTTCTGCCATAAGGGTGGTGTCATCTGCATATCTGAGATTATTCATATTTCTCCCAGAAATCTTGATTCCAGCTTGTGCTTCATCCAGCCCAAAATTTCACTTGATGAAATGCATGCACAGAAGTTAAATAAGCAGGGTGACAAAATACAGCCTTGACATACTCCTTTCCCAGTTTGGGAGCAGTCCATTGTTCCATGTCCTGTTTTAACTGTTGCTTCTTGATCTGCATACAGATTTTCCAGGAGGCAGAACAGGTGATCTGGTATTCCCATCTCTTTAAGAATTTTCCACAATTTGTTGTGATCCACACAGTTGAAGGCTTTAGCTTAATCAATGAAGCAGAAAGAGATATTTTTCTGGAATTCTCTTGCTTTTTCTATGATCCAGTGGATGTTGGCAATTTGATCTCTGGTTCCTCTGTCTTTTCTAAATCCAGTTTGAACATCTAGAAGTTCTCAGTTCACATACTGTTGAAGCCTGGTTTGGAGAGCATTACTTTGCTAGAGTGTGAGATGAATGCAAATGTGTTGTTGTTTGAACATTCTTTGTCACTGCCTTTCCTTGGGATTGGAGTGGAAACTGATCTTTTCCAGTCCTGTGGCCACTTCTGAGAATTCTAAATTTGCTGACATATTGAATGCAGCACTTTCACAGCATCATCTTTTAGGATTTGAAGTAGCTCAGCTGGAATTCCATCACCTCCACTAGCTTTGTTCCTAGTGATGCTTCCTAAGGCCCACTTGACTTTGCATTCCAGAATGTCTGACTTTAGGTGAGTGACCACACTATTGTGCCTCATTATCTGCATCATTAAAACACTGAAAGACCCTTCTTCAGTTTCTCCTAAATTTGGTTTGGGGACATGTATTGTTTGACTCAAAAACAATTCTGTAATGAAAAAGCTAATAGCAATTATTCTTGCATTATTTAGGGAATAGTAAAATAGTTGATTAAAATCCCATAAAAGCTGATAGAGTTCATATGACTTGATAAGAATGTGGATGCAACTGTAGATAGGAAGTCAGAAAACCCAACTTCTAGCTAAGTACCTGAAGCAGGTGGGCTGTGGGCTATGTTTGAATGTACTTAATCAGAATGTACATTCTTCTGAGTGGACACAACACCCTTATAGTCTAAAACTTAGCTCACTCATTTACTACTTGCCTGGCCATTAAGTTATTTGAATTCTATTCTCTTCCTTGTGGTTAAAATTCTGCCATCAACTACTTTCATGTCCTCAGGCAAGCAAAAAGTATTGCCTTTCAATATCTTCCTCTCTAAATGAAGGGGTTGGTGATCTTCCTAAAGTTTTTCACTTCCAGCTTAAGAGTGGATGGCCTGCACATTGTAGCAATTCTTTTCTTCTACATTTTATGAACAATCAAATTTAAGAATCAGCTTGATGATGTAGACATAATTTGTTGCACAAGTCACCACTATAAGCCATCACATACTCTCATGAACAGTGAAGTAGAACTTGAAATCTAAAGGTCTGGATTGTCTTGCCTGTACCGATTGTCTCATTTTGTCGCCTTTGACATTAAAACATGCTATACCACAGTGTCTTGATCTAGGAAATAGAGGAAACAACTGTATCTACCAAACTTTGAGAGAAATAAGAGGATTATTAAAGACTTATACCCACTGAACAAACCTGCATGCCAAAGTATGTGGGATTTTTCAAACGGAAGAAAACTGAATTGATAAAAGGGGAATATTTGCTCCAATCAGCAAATTTATGTTATCTAATTTATTATTTTTCCAAATATTTTTCAAGACCCTTAGAATTCTCTTCACTGTGTTCTTGTTCTGTCCCCTATGTCAACTTTGACAAGCAAGCCAGAATAATAAAAATGTTTGCCATCTGTCTTGCCAGTCTGGAAAAGTTGCCAATTTGTGTTGCAAATAAGGACTGCTTGTAAGAAAAAGCCCTTTCCATGGATAGGACAAACTTGAGAGAGGAATATGTTCTTTGGCTGATTTGAAATATGATAATCTTCTAATGTCTCCTGTACCAATGAAGAATATGATTTATTGGGGTCTAGCACCATTTTATAAAGATGGCAGCGATGTGTCATTTGCCATGTTTCTATAAAATACCTTCGCCATGCTAGTGTGAATTATGGCTCAGTTACCATTGTTTACCACCTAATTATTGAGAAGCACTTCCATCCATCACTGACAACTCAGTAAATGACTCAAGACACTATTGTATTTGCAACTAGAACAACAAGGTCATCGCAAGTTTAATTAGCCACTATCCATTACAAAACAGCAAATAGCCTATGACGACAAGCAAAATTCCAGTTTCTGAATATGCCTCATAAAATGGTGGAGGGATTGCTCACATATCAGTGATTTTAATAACAAATACATGTAATATAATCTAAGGTTTTTTTCATCATGATCTGTAATGAGTGATACGAGGAATTAAACTCAGGCTATTCATAAGACAATGCAAGTTGTTTCTCAATTTTAAAGCAAATAATCATCTCCTGGCATTTAGAAAAAAAGAGAGACCTCTTCACTGTGTGACATGTTAAAATGAGTTTGAAAATTCTTGGAACTTGTAAGTTGGTAAATAAAGCAAACTAGTTTTTGTTATTGGTAATTTGACTTAGACCTACAAATATTTTGGAAATTATTCAAAATTTAGACAAAGATACAATTTCACAAATCTCCAGGAATTGCTCCTGTGTACAAAATCCTACTCCTAGACATTTTCTTGCAAGAGTTTTAAAGTTGTCTGCATCCTGTCTGGTAAAAATAGGGGAAGAATTCTCTGAACACATATAAACGCATAGTGGTTTGGATAAAAGATAAAGTGTAGAAATCTGTCAAGGTCAAGACCCTTGATTACAGATGATTACCTTGAATCCACCAAAATCATTATTAAAAGAGGCCATGTGATTAGGACCATAAATAATAGCTTTAGGAGATGATGAATTATTTTTAACTCTATTCTCTTTCCAGTCTTTGAAACTTCAAAAGTTTTCTTCTAATTCTAGAACCTTGGTGGGTGAAATGAGTATTATTTTATAAAACATGCTTATATTTAACATTATCTTTTTAAAAAATATTATTTAAAACATTTTGTTACTTGATTATTTTATCCTATAAACATGACCCAGTTACTTATAAAAGCTTAATATTCTAAAGGGCTTCCCTGATATCTCAGTGGTAAAAAGTCTGCTTGCCAGTGCAGGAGACACAGGTTCAATCCCAGATTTGGGAAGATCCCCTGGAGAAGGAAATGGCGACCTGCTCTCAGTATTCTTGCTTGGAAAATTCTGTGGACAGAGGAGCCTGGTGGGCTACAGTCCATGTGGCGGCAAAGAATCAAATACCATTCTATGTTTAGCAGCTGAACACAGTCTAAGAGGCTGAGTGGAACTTCCACCACATTTTTCATTTCTATCCAAGAGAACTCCTATAGGTAGAAAATTATCTGCATTTTCTGTGTCAAAGAGAAATGAAAAATTATTGATGATGAACATTGCTTTATTATGAACACTATAATTCATGTATTTAAATGTTTCACAATATATTTTTATTGGTATAACTCACAATTATTTCCCATCTACAGTTTAAAAATAAACATTGAGACAAGCTACGGACTGGGAGAAAATATTTGCAAATCATGCTACTGACAAGGGATTAATTTCCAAAATATACAAATAGCTTATATAGCTTAATATCAAAAAGCAAACAATCCAATCACAAAATGGGCAGAAGACCTAAACAGACTTTTCGCCAAAAAAGACATACAGTTGGCCAACAGGCACATAAAAAGATGCTTAATATTGCTAATTATTAAAGAAATGCAAATCAAAACTACAATGAGGTATCACCTCACACTGGCCAACACGGCTATCATCAGATCAGATCAGATCAGTCGCTCAGTCGTGTCAGACTCTTTGCGACCCCATGAACCGCAGCACGCCAGGCCTCCCTGTCCATCAGCAGCTCCCGGAGGTCACTCAGACTCGCATCCATCGAGTCAGTGATGCCATCCAGCCATCTCATCCTCTGTCGTCCCCTTCTCCTCCTGCCCTCAATCCCTCCCAGCATCAGAGTCTTCTCCAATGAGTCAACTCTTCGCATGAGGTGGCCAAAATACTGGAGTTTCAGCTTTGGCATCATTCCTTCCAAAGAAATTCCAGGATTGATCTCCTTCAGAATGGACTGGTTGGATCTCCTTGCAGTCCAAGGGACTCTCAAGAGTCTTCTCCAACACCACAGTTCAAAAGCATCAATTCTTCGGCGCTCAGCCTTCTTCACAGTCCAGCTCTCACATCCATACATGACCACAGTAAAGACCATAGCCTTGACTAGGCGCCCTCGCCTGCCCGCGACCGACGCACCATTTAAGAGCGCCCCGCCGGCTGCGTCGCGCACTAAGGGGGCCCCGCCGGCTGGCGGCCGCGCACTAAGAGCGCCCCGCCGGCCGCGTCGCGCACTAAGAGCGCCCCGCCGGCTGCGTCGCGCACTAAGAGCGCCCCGCCGGCTGCGTCGCGCACTCAAAGGGCGCCCCGCCGGCTGCGTCGCGCACTCAAGAGCGCCCCGCCGGTGCGGTCGCGCACCTAAGAGCGCCCCGCCGGCTGCGTCGCGCACTAAGAGAGCGCCCCGCGGCCGGCTGCGTCGCGCACTAAGAGCGCCCCGCCGCCGGCGGCGCGCCACTAAGAGCGCCCCGCCGGCTGCGTCGCGCACCTAAGAGCGCCCCGCCGGCTGCGTCGCGCACTAAGAGCGCCCCGCCGGCTGCGTCGCGCACAATAAGAGTGCGGCCGAGAGGAGCTACCCCACGACCGAGGAAGGACGGCGGTGAGGGCCAGCGCACTAAGCACGGCTGAGAAGAGCTACCCCACGACCGAGGTCAGGAAGGGCGGCGGAGAGGAGAGACCCCTCCACGTCCAAGGTAAGGTGCGATGGCTGTGCTTCACTGGCCGGGAGCAGCCAGGAGCAGCCGGGATGAGATACCCCACGCCCAAGGTAAGAGAAACCCAAGTAAGACAGTAGGTCTTGAAAGAGGGCATCAGAGGGCAAATACACTAAAACCATTCTCACAGATAACGGGTATCATCAGGAAGTCCACAAATAATAACTGCTGAAGAGAGTGTGGAGAAAAGGGAGCCCTCTTACACTGCTGGTGGGAATATAAAGTGGTGGGGCCTATGGATAACAGTATGGAGACTGTTTTAAAACAGTTTAAAAACTGTTTTAGTTTTAAAAAACTAAAACTAGGTTTACCATATGATGCAGCAATCCCACTCCTAGGCATATTTCTGGAGAACATCATAATTTGAAAGGATATATGTACCCCAATGTTCACTGCAGCACTATTTACAAAAGCCAAGACCTGGAAACAACATAAATGTCTATCAGCAGACAACTAGATAAAGAAGATGTGGTACATATATATACAATGGAGTATTACTCAACCATAAAAAACACTGGTGTTTATTTCATTGCTGCTGCTAATGTCGCTTCAGTCGTGTCCGACTCTGTGCGACCCCATAGACAGAAGCTCACCAGGCCCCCCCCGTCCCTGGGATTCTCCAGGCAAGAATACTGGAGTGGGTTGCCATTTCCTTCTCCAATGCATGAAAGTGAAAAGTGAAAGGGAAGTCGCTCAGTCATGTCCGACTCTTAGCGACCCCATGGACTGGAGCCTACCAGGATCCTCCGTCCATGGGATTTTCCAGGCAAAAGTACTGGGGTGGGGTGCCATTGCCTTCCCCGGTTTATTTCATTAAATACTGTTATTTGTAGCGACATGGTTGGACGTAAAGATGATCACTTCAAGGATACTGCTGCAATGCAAATGCCTGGACTCCAGCCCTGGGTATCTAACTCCCTATATCTGCCGTACGGTGCAGAGATAGGTTTTTTACAAAGTACCTCAGACCAATATCAGAGAAAGCTGCATCAAAGCAAATCCAAACTATTAAGGGGCAATAGCAAGGTGCAAAAGTTAGTTTCTTTTTAAAAAATATGTATTTATTTACTTGGCTATGTCAGATGTTAGTTGCAGCATGCAAACTCTTAGCTGTATGTGGCATGTGGGATCTCGCTCCCTGGCCAGGGGTCAAACTCAGGCCTCCTGAAGTGGGAGCTCGAGTCTTAGTCACCGGACCACCAGGGAAGTTCCCACACTTTAGTAACTATAAGAAACTTTTTTGAAAAATAAACTATGAAACCTTTGTAAATTTATAATAATTTTCAAGATAAAATAACAAGACCATTTATCTTATCCATTTTTCTATTTGAGTTATGTTATAGAAGTTAGAGTTTTCTGATTTAAACAAAGATAAGTACCACTGTTAAATATTTTAAAATCTTGCCAAATATTTAAGACTTAAATGGAAATCAAGAGATTTTTTTAAATAAGCTTATAATTTTAGTAAGGATATTTGTATGCAATGTAATGTTTTCTCTTGTGATATGGCTTCAGTTCAAATAAAAAGCCTGGTGCATTAATGTAATACTGCTTTGTGGCACCAGAATGCTTAACAAGTTCTCATTTCTTGCTTTATTTCAGACTATAAATATATGCTCTTAAATTTTCCTGGGGTGAAAGAACTGATGTGATATAGCCATGTGGATACAGTCTGCTGTTTCTTCTTAGTTTTCATGGAGAAGAGAAATGAAGTAGCATTTCAAAGAGAAAACTCATTTTTCTTCATGTTTATTTTCCACCAGTTAAAATACCCTGCTTTTAAAGGTGCACCCACTGCAAATTCCTGTCACTATTTCTATCAAATTAGAAAGTAAATGACATAATGGCTCCAGAAAAAGTTATCACATGCCCATTAAAATCATTGTCTTTTGTTTAATATGCCTGTATATTTAAAATCTCAAACAATTCAGAATCTGTTTTTTTAAACCCATCTGGTTGCACAAGTTTGGATTGGGTTCTTGCCCACACTACATGCTCTATTCAATTAATCAACAATAATTGCAATAGTAATATATTTCTGCTAGGCTATATTGCTAGACATTTGTTAATGGTTCCATCTCCAGTGCTCTATTATCCTTGCTTCCAAAACATTCCCACTTATTCATTCATTCATTCACTCATTCACAACATATTGATAGTCCATCATGCATGGCTGAAAGGTCTATGTACTGTTCAAGGCACTGTGTTTCCCTTGACATGTTTCTCAAATCTAGTTTTTCCTTTATGAATTGGCACTTACAGATTTTCAGGTTTTCATTACCTTTATCACAATAATTTTCAAAACTCTTCTTGCTTTCTCCCTCCCATTCACCATCCCAACTCTCTTTCATCCTTTTTACCTAGCCTGTACCCAGCACCCTTCACTATAGAAGATGGTTTTGGACTCTGTGCTTGGGTTGACTTACAAGCCTGCTACTAATTCACTAATTCACTGAATGACCTTGAGTAGATTAAATGATGCACAAAATTGGCATAGCATCACACACCATGAAGGATTTAATGAATATATATTTTATTTTATAGATTTCTTTATCCATTTACATTGTATTATTGCCACATGTCAAAATTTTCTTCCTAAAGCTTCAAAACATTCCATTTATCACATAATTTACATAATCAGAAATCTTCAAAAGGTCCATAGTGCTTACCTGAAAGTTGAAGACTCTTCACATTTGGGATGCTGTCTTCATTTAAAGATCCCTCTCCCATTTCTCCTCAACATAAAAAAAAACTTCAACTCAACCTGATGGCTTACTTTGTATTCCTCACACTACCAAACTTCTTTGCATCTGAGCATTTGATCCCCCAGTTCCCCTGCTTTTACAATGCTCTCCTCTCCATCTGTCTAAACCCTGCCTGTCCTTTAAAACACATTAAAATGCTTATCCTCTTCTCTCTCCACTGCCAACTGAACTGACACCTCCATCCTCTGAACTGCAACAGCACAAAATTGTTGTAATGTTCAAATGACTAATATTTTATGGTAGCAATTATTCTGCTATTGTTCTGAGCTTTTCCTTAAAGATCTGTTTTGTTCACTTTGTATTTGATAGTTCATTTGGTTATAGCTTGTCTACCCGAGATGGGGGGCTAGTTTGTAAGTCTATTTAGGATAGAGTCTATCTCTAATCTTTCTATCCCCATGTCCATCTAGAACAATATCTTACTTATGACAGCTACTTAAGTCATTTTAATACTGAAACAAAACAACAAAAAGTGAGATAGACCCTAAATACATATTCATTCATAAACTGTATACTTGTTTTCTCTTTCTGACTTACTTCACTCTGTATGACAGATTCTAGGTTCATCTAGATCTTTACAAATGACCCAACTTCACTCCTTTTTATGGCTGAATAACATTCCACTGTGTACATGTACCATATCTTCTTTATCACTTCATCTGTTGATGGACATTTAGGTTAGTTCATGTCCTGGCTGTTGTAAATAGTGCTGCAATGGACACGGGGGGTGCACATGTTGTTTTGAGTGGTTTTCTAAGGGTATCTGCTCATTGCTGGGTCATATAGTAGTTCTATTTTTAGTTTTTTAAGGAATATCCATACTGTATTCCATACTGGCTTTATCAATTTGCATTCTCACCAACAGTGCAAGCTGCTGCTGCTGCCAAGTTGCTTCGGTCATGTCTGATTCTGTGTGACCCCATACACAGAAGCCCATGAGGCCTCCTTGTCCCTGAGATTCTCCAGGCAAGAACACTGGAGTGGGTTGCCGTTTAAGAGGGTTCCCTTTTCTCCACACCCTCTCCAGCATTTATTGCTTATAGATTTTTTTGGTGATGGCCATTCTGATCAGTGTGAAGTGATATCTCACTGTAGTTTTGATCTGCATTTTTCTAATAAGTAGTGATGTTGAGCATCTTTCACGTACCTCTTGGACAGCTGTATGTCTTCTTTAGTATAGTGTCTATTTAGTTCTTCAACCCATTTTTTGATTGGGTTACTTTTTTTTTTAATATTGAGCTGCATGATCTGTTTGTATGTGGAATCTAAAAAAATGGTGCAGATGAACCTTATTTGCAGGGCAGGAATAGAGATACAGACACAGAGAAAGGATGAGTGGATATGGGAGCGGGGAAGAGGTGGTGGGATGAATTGGGAGATTGGGATTGGCATATATACACTGCCATGTGTAAGTCAAATAGCTACTGAGAAGCTGTCGTATAGCAAAAGGAGCTAGAGGGGTGGGATGGTGGGGTGGTGGGAGGGATGTACAAGAGGGAGAGGGGTATATATGTATATGTATAATATAGCTAATTCACTTCATTGTACAGCAGAAACTAACACAACATTGTAAAGCAACTATACCCTAATAAATAAAACAACTATTGAAAAAGAGCTTAACCTCTAAAAAAAAAAAAAAAGCTTGTACTTCTATCAACCTGTTGATAAAATACTGATGAAGTTCCATGAATAAAAAGATAAATGAAAAGAAATGGTTGCTTTCTGCTTAGGTCCCAGTGGACAGTTTGTGTTCTCCCTCAGGGGATGTCTGGAGTAGGAAATGGCAACCCACTCCATTATTCTTGTCTGGAAAATCCCATGGACAGAGGAACCTGGTGGGCTACAGTCCACAGGGGTGTGGTGGCAGAGAGTCAGACATGACTGAGCAACTGAGCACATCCGGGGATGTCAGTGCTCCACCGTAGACACAAGGGGCCTAGAAGACTGATATTCAAAGTAACAGATTCATGAACTCTGTGCTATTAATCCAAGAAAAGATAAGCCCCTTGGTTTAGAATTTAATCAACTGTAATATTAAGCCCAGTGTTTGGCTCAGTTGAAGTTTAATTCAAAGCAAGATTTTCTGGATGAGAGAAGCAGCATGATGATTGACCTAGGAAGCTTCCTACCTCTTCAAAGGCTGGTAACTTGGAGTACTACTAAAAGACAGCATCAGCTTGATTCAGTATTCACTTATTACCACTTAAGTTTGTTCAAGGCCATGTACTGACTACTAAAGCCAAAATCACACTGCCAGTCTTTGCACTCAATAACTTTACAATCCAATAAATTAGCATATTAATTCATAACATTCTTTTTAAACCAGTGTCCTTAGATGAAAAGTGTGTGGACTCATGTTGATTCTTATGAATAACTTTGTGTGTTAAGTCGCTTTCAGTTCAGTTCAGTTGCTCAGTCATGTCCGATTCTTCCCCATGGACTGCAGCACACCAGGCCTCCCTGTCCATCACCAACTACTAGAGTTCACTCAAACTCATGTCCATTGAGTCAGTGATGCCATCCAACCATCTCATCCTCTGTCATCCCCTTCTCCTCCTGCCTTCAATCTTTCCCAGCATCAGGGTCTTTTCCAATGAGTTGGTTCTTCGCATCAGATGGTCATCTTCAGCATCAGTCATTCCAATGACTAGTCAGGACTGCTTTCCTTTAGGATGGACTGGTTGGATCTCCGTGAAGTCCAAGGGACTCTCAAGTGTCTTCTCCAGGTTAAACTTCTCCTCAGTTTAAAAGCACCAATTCTTCAATGCTCAACTTTCTTTATAGTCCAACTCTCACATCCATACATGACCACTGGAAAAACCATAGCTTTGACTAGACAGACCTTTGTTGGAAAAGTAATGTTTCTGCTTTTTAATATGCTGTCTAGGTTGGTCATAATTTTTCTTCCAAGGAGCAACCGTCTTTAAATTTCATGGCTGCAGTCACCATCTGCAGTGATTGTCGCCTCCAACTCTGCAATCTGTAGCCCTCCAGGCTCCTTTGTCCATGGGGTTCTCCAGGCAAGAATACTGGAGTGTGTTGCCAAGCCCTCCTTCAGGGGATCTTCCCGACCCAGAGATGGAACCCATGTCTCTCACAGTCTCCTGCACGGGTAGGCAGGTTCTTTACCACTAGTGCCACCTGGGGAGCCCACATGAATAACTTTAGGTGTATAATTGTTTTGTGTTTGTTCTGCTGAAAGCTTAACAATAGAGAACAAAAAAATGGAAATTTCTTCCATTCTCATCTCTCTGTGCAATAGCTGTTCATTTCAAAGGAAGAAAAAAAAAAAAACACCTTAAAAATTTCTCTTGATGCCTTCACCTCCCATTTACTTCCATTTACCTCTTTAAGTGTTCCTTATTTGTCACCTGTGTGTAATGTACAATTTATTTCTATTCCTGAAATATTACTGTCTAAGGGGTTCAATTCTTAGCCCACTGCTTTTATCACTCTGTCTACCATCTATCTATCTATCCACTCACCTCATCTATCCATCCATTCACTCACTCCATCTATCCATCCATCCATCCCTCACCCACTCTTATGGGATTTTCTGTTTGTCTTCTCAAAGAGTAGCTCTAGTTTTCACCTCTCTCATGAGCTCCAGACTAGTTAGATGTTTGAGTATATGTTGGTACTGACCTTAAACTCATTTTCCCCCTCGATCTCACAATTTTTTACCCACAAGCAATTTCTCTTTGAGTATTCTGCCTTTCAGTTAATATACCCTTACTCATTTAGCATAGGTGGAATAAGGCAGACAAAGACAAATATCATATGAAGTCAATTATATGTGGAATTAATAAAAAAAGATCCTTGAAGTGATGGCTAGTTTTTTTCCCCCTAGACTTATAGATGCAAATACTGAGGCATAAAGAAGAAAGACTCTTTTGCCTAAGTTCACATTGTTGTTGTTTAGTCACTAAGTTGTGTCTGACTTTTTGCAACCCTGTGGACTCACCAGGCTCCTCTGTCCACGGGATTTCCCAGACAAAAATACTAGACTGGCTTGCCATTTCCTTCTTCAAGGGATCTTCCCAACCCAAGGATTGAACTTGCATCTCCTATATTGCAGGCAGATTCTTTACCACTAAGCTACCAGGGTTCAAATAGCCAGTAAATAATTAGTTGGAATTCAAACCCAGATTCCTCTCCAAAAAATTCATATTATTATACAAAATTACAATACTGTCTCATGCCTTTTTTTTCACTTTTTAAAAATATGTTTGTATTATCTGAGATAAGTGATCTTCCCATTTTATTCAACTGTTTTTTTTCAAGCTTAGATCTGGTTAGCAGTTTCTTCTCAAAGCACTCTTCAGATCAGATCAGTCGCTCAGTCATGTCCAACTCTTTGCGACCCCATGAATCTCAGCACGCCAGGCCTCCCTGTCCATCACCAACTCCCAGAGTTCACTCAGACTCACGTCCATCGAGTCAGTGATGCCATCCAGCCATCTCATCCTCTGTCGTCCCCTTCTCCTCCTGCCCCCAATCCCTCCCAGCATCAGAGTCTTTTCCAATGAGTCAATTCTTCTCATGAAGTGGCCAAAGTACTGGAGTTTCAGCTTTAGCATCATTCCTTCCAAAGAAATCCCAGGGCTGATCTCCTTCAGAATGGACTGGTTGGATCTCCTTGCAGTCCAAGGGACTCTCAAGAGTCTTCTCCAACACCACAGTTCAAAAGCATGAATTCTTCAGCTCTCAGCCTTCTTCACAGTCCAACTCTCACATCCATACATGACCACTGGAAAAAACATAGCCTTGACTAGATGGATCTTTGTTGGTAAAGTAATGTCTCTGCTTTTGAATATGCTATCTAGGTTGGTCATAACTTTCCTTCCAAGGAGTAAGTGTCTTTTAATTTCATGGCTGCAATCACCATCTGCAGTGATTTTGGAGCCCAGAAAAATAAATTCTGACACTGTTTCCACTGTTTCCTCATCTATTTCCCATGAAGTGATGGGACTGGATGCCATGATCTTCATTTTCTGAATATTGAGCTTTAAGCCAACTTTTTCACTCTCCACTTTCACTTTCATCAAGAGGCTTTTGAGTTCCTCTTCACTTTCTGCCATAAGGGTGGTATCATCTGCATATCTGAGGTTATTGATATTTCTCCCAGCAACCTTGATTCCAGCTTGTGTTTCTTCCAGTCCAGCATTTCTCATGATGTACTCTGAATATAAGTTAAATAAACAAGGTGACAATATACAGCCTTGACGTACTCCTCTTCCTATTTGGAACCAGTCTGTTGTTCCATGTCCAGTTCTAACTGTTGCTTCCTGACCTGCATACAAATTTCTCAAGAGGCAGATCAGGTGGTCTGGTATTCTCATCTCTTTCAGCATTTTACACAGTTTATTGTGATCCACACAGTCAAAGGCTTTGGCAGAGTCAATAAAGCAGAAATAGATGCTTTTCTGCCACTCTCTTGCTTTTTCCATGATCCAGCGGATGTGGCAATTTGATCTCTGGTTCCTCTGCCTTTTCTAAAACCGGCTTGAACATCAGAAAGTTCACGGTTCACATATTGCTGAAGCCTGGCTTGGAGAATTTTGAGCATTACTTTACTAGCATGTGAGATGAGTGCAATGGTTTGGTAGTTTGAGCATTCTTTGGCATTGCCTTTCTTTGGGATTGGAATGAAAACTGACCTTTTCCAGTCCTGTGGCCACTTCTGAGTTTTCCAAATTTGCTGGCATATTGAGTGCAGCACTTTCACAGCATCATCTTTCAGGATTTGGAATAGCTCCACTGGAATTCCATCACCTCCACTAGCTTTGTTCGTAGTGATGCTTTCTAAGGCCCACTTGACTTCACATTCCAGGATGTCTGGCTCTAGGTCAGTGATCATACCATTGTGATTATCTGGGTCGTGAAGCTCTTTTTGTACAGTTCTTTTGTGTATTCTTGCCATTTCTTCTTAATATCTTCTGTTAGGTCCATGCCATTTCTGTCCTTTATCGAGCCCATCTTTGCATGAAATGTTCCTTTGGTATCTCTGATTTTCTTGAAGAGATCCCTAGTCTTTCCCATTCTGTTGTTTTCCTCTATTTCTTTGCATTGATCGCTGAAGAAGGCTTTCTTATTTCTTCTTGCTATTCTTTGGAACTCTGCATTCAGATGCTTATATCTTTCCTTTTCTCCTTTGCTTTTCACTTCTCTTCTTTTCACAGCTATTTGTAAGGCCTCCCCAGACAGCCATTTTGCTTTTTTGCATTTCTTTTCCATGGGGATGGTCTTGATCCCTGTCTCCTGTACAATGTCACAAACCTCATTCCATAGTTCATCAGGCACTCATCTATCAGATCTAGGCCCTTAAATATATTTCTCATTTCCACTGTATAATTATAAGGGATTTGATTTAAGTCATACCTGAATGGTCTAGTGGTTTTCCCTACTCTTAGTGTACAGTAAAACCTACAATTTTAGACTTTGTATTAAAATTATCTTTTTCTCACAATCATTTTCACTAGAATGTTCTCTTTTTGGGTGCTGGAACTATATCTGACTTATCTCTCTGGTTCCTTTACTAACTCCATTTGTTGATAAATCTAAGCAAGGGATGAATGTATTTGTAGAGCAAATTGTAGTCAGATTGGGAAAATATAATTGTAGAAATGAAGCCATCATTTTAAAGAGTTGATAATAAGGAGTGAACATATGTGTTTTCCAGAAAAATAAGACTATAATTTTTCTTTTAAAATTAGGATTCAGAGCCTCCAAAATTTAGTACAGAGAGGAAGTGTTATCTGCAGGGTGGGCCATGGTGGCTGATAGAAGGTCTGTTCTGTCCACTGAAGTTCCACATTCTCTCTAGTGTCCTCTTATTCTCTCTCTCTTTTAAATCTTTTGGCTGAACTGCTTTTTTTTTTCCTTTTTAAACTTTTGACTACACCAAGTGGCACGTGGGATCTTAGTTTCTTGACCAGGGATTGAACCTGGGTCCCCTGCATTCGCAGCCTGGAGTCTTAACCCCTCAACCACCAGGGAAGTCACCTTGTCTTGATCACTGCCTCACACTTGTCATCCCATTGTCTTCTGTTGATCACACTTTCAGGCATGTTCCAGAAAATTAAAGAACTAGAATATCCTGAAACTCCATGAAACTTTTCTTTTTCACTAGTTGATTTCCAGGCCTATAACAGTGCTGACATTCCACAAGTTATCCATAAATCTTTGTGGAATGAGTGTTGAGCTAAATTTTCCTTTCCTAAGAAACTGAAAAAAAAAATGTGTATAACTGGATTCTTTTGTTTAGCACCTTAAACTAATACAATATTGTAAATTAATTTTACTTGAATTTTCAAAAAGTTTTTACATCTCCTTTCCTTCTTTTACTTTCGCACAGAGAAATTGAGATGATTCCCAAAGATTTCATTAACTCTTAAAGAACAAAAAATAGGAGAAAAGAGATAAAGAGGCAGATTTGTAACATATATGCAAGCATGCTAAGTCACTTCAGTCGTGTCCGACTCTTTGCGACCCTACGGACTGTAGACTGCCAGGCTCCTCTGTCCATGGGATTCTCCAGGCAAGGAAACTGGAGTGGGTTGCCATGCCCTTCTCCAGGAGATCTTCCAACCCAGCAATCAAACCCATGTCTCTTGAATTTCCAGCATTGGGAGGTGGGTTCTTTACCACTAGTGCCTCTTGGGAAGCCCTATAACATATGTACTACTACTTTAATCCCTCCAACTTATTCCTCCACCCAGAGCAGCTTGAACTCTGGGCTCCGTCCATCAGCTGTCTTACGAGAGACAACCAGGCAGGCTAAATTTATACCATGACTGGCCCCCTGTCTGATTTCAAGTGGAAGACATCATCTCTCCCACAATCACCTTGCAGCTTCCTCACAGGAAGCTTGCATCTCTGTTAGCAACACCACAACCAGCATATTCCAAAACCACCTTGTAACTTGAATCATCATGTCCCTTCTCAGTTCTGATTTTTAGTTAAGAAAATAATTTTTTCTCTCACGATGAGCACCAAGACTATCATTACATTTAAAGTAATTCAAGAGAGTCCTGGTAGGGTGGAGTAAACATACTCTACCCTTCTGCTTCCATTGAATACAGGACAGAAAGTGTCAAGTCTCTATTTGAGAATTCTGACACAGAACAGTAGCAGGGGGCTCTGAAATGAAATCAGAGTTAAAGAACCTCTGAACCAGTATGAGTTTACCATTGAAAAATGACTTTACCAATAAAAAAATAAAATTCTTCCATTATTTCTCAGCCAATGTGGAAGTGGCCACTGGTGTGCAGCCCAAAGGAATTCAAGGGAAATCTCCCAGTTCTTGCTGAAAGAGCTGAAAAAGAAACTCATGACATAGAGAGAATGTGAGAAACTTTCATTTTTTTTTTTTCTTTCTTTTCTCCATTCTCCTGTATCGTTTGTGATAGGAGTGGCAGTGACTGGCAACTGAAGCCTATAGGAGGCAGAATTGAGAGATTGGGGTTGACAGATATACCACTGTTGATACTATGTATAAAATAGATAACTAAAGAGAACCTACTGTTTAGCACAGGGAACTCTGCCCAATGCTCTGTGGTGACCTAAGTGGGGAGGAAGTCCAAAATAGAGGGGTATGTATATGTATAGCTGATTCTCTTTGCTGGACAGCAGAAACTAACACAACATTGTAAATCAAATATACTCCAAAAAAGTTATTTTTTAAAAAACTCTGGAGAAAAGGAAACTTCCTCTACATTCAGTGGTTCTCCCCATCCAAGAGGGTTGAGTCCATTCTCTCTTATCTTCTGACACTTGGCACCAGATGGAGACACCTTTGCAGAAGTGCACAGTAGAGCAGGATGAAGAAAGCCCCATGTCTCTAGCCAGAAGACCAAAGCGATGAACCTCAGAAATGGGAAAGCACTGAGAGACTATGAAGAGGTGGGGATTTGGGAAAGTGGTTCCATAAAGTCCTCTGTGAATTTATGGGTTCAACTCTGAGCTCATGTATGTGGAACTGATTCTATCTACCATTTGAAGGCTTTGAGATAAGAACTAACCCCCATATCCTAGGCTGAACGGCACATGTTCAGGACATATCCAAATAGCAATGCAAAGGCCATGAAAATTGAACTGGCAGCCTGCAGAAGAACCTAACCCCATCAACTGTCTACTAAAATAAAACTATCAACACTCTCCACAGTGTTAAACAAGACTTAGCGTCTCATAAAATAATACTTAATGCATCCAGCGCACAATCCCAGATTATACAACATATGAAGAAGCAGAAAAATCTTAGAAAAAGGCAATATACATGCACCAACACTAGGATGACACAGATGTTAAAATGATCTGGCAAGGCCTTTAAAGCAGTTATTATAAAAATTTAGCTTCAAGCATCCATGAACATTCTTTAAACCAACAGAAAAATAGAAAGTTGTAGCAAAGGAGTAGAAGATACAAAGAATCAAATGGAAATTTTAGAACCCCCAAAATACAATAGCTAAATTTAAATGATTCTATTTGCAATAGACAGATAAAAGTTCATCCTGAGAGGCCCACACTTATAACCATATCTGTAGATAGCACCATAACCATTAATCACACATACTCGCATACACAAAATACATCAATATAATAAAAGAAGTGAAGACACTTAAGTGTATACAATTATGGATAAAGAAATCTATATATTGAAGTTGTTTCCATGAATAATATCTAGTGATCTATTTACCTTACATTTTGCTTTCAAAATAGTAGAACTAAATCTGAGCATGTCATAGTTTGTAGAAATTGAGTGTTTTGCATTTACAAAGGTAGAAGTCCATTGTTAAAAAGTACCATATGTACACAAGCAGGAATTCTATTTACAAAGAACTGCCCTAATGTGTCTATTTGCATATGATTTGCATTTTTGTCACCATACCTGTCAATCAGCTCCAGCAATGAGCAAATCAGGTAGCTCACTTGGGAACCTGGGCCAAAGAAAAAAAAAAAAAAAAGGCAAGGTGATCTAAGGTGGATGAAACCCTCATGGGTTTATTTTTAAGGCAATATTTTTCAAAAAAGCATATGGTGTTATCAGAATATAAGTAATTTGAATGTTTTAACAAACACAGCTTCTTTTAAGAACTTTTTAAAAATACATTTTGGGAACTTTGGTTTAATTTTAGTCTTTCTTGGTGGTTTCTTCAAATTATCAAGCTAAGCTAAAGTAATTCTAACTACCAAATAATATTCTGTGGTTAATTGAGTCTAAGAAACTCTTGGCTTGTTTGAGTTCTGAAAACATCTTACATATGTGAATGCAACAAAATGAAAGATGTTTAGGAAATTCTAAAACCCAGGATTGCTAAAAGATACTTGCAAATACTAAAGTTATAGCTAGGAACATCAACGTCAGATCCATAGATTTGGTAGCATGCAAAAAAGAGACAAAAAACAAAAATCTGGCAGTTCTAGAACAAAACCTTCATGATGTTGAGTGGCACTACCCTTTCAGGTAGGATTTCTGTGGTTTTCTCCTGGTGCTTGTATTTCAACTTGGAAAATAAACCCTCTGTGATTGATGACACAAGGAAAATCTTGCTTGCTTAATAATGAAGCTTTCAGAGCTGATGTTTCTTTGGGGGGTAATATCCAGTTATTGTGACTGCACAATGCTGGGACAGGGAAGATGCTTAGTAATGGTTACCATGATGATCATTTGATCTGGATGCTGAATTCGGCCTCGTAGACATCTAGTCCAGTGGTCCTGGCTGGCAAATACATTTTCCAATGGGTAAAATATTTCATTTGGTTTTACATGTGGTATTATGAAGTCAACTTTTGCACATGGGTACAAAATTAATATTTTGACCCTATTCATGAACAAAGTGAAAGTGGACATCAAACACACAAACAAAGTTAATTGTGAAGTTGGGATCTCGGGAGTCTTCTTGGAAACCAGGTCCCTGCCAGGCTCTTTGCTTTGCCTTAAATCTGTGAGTACACCAACGTTCATTAAAGGAGAGGGAAATAACCCAATCAACAAGTTTGCTTAAACAGATGCTCTTTCTTTGTTAAAACTTGTACACAAAAGAGATGTTGTATGGAAGTAAAAACTAAGCAAAAAACATTGTAGCAATTTGCTGAACATGGAGACTTATTGAGGATGCAGTCCTGAATAATACACACTAGCTTTACTCTTCCTCTTTAGTCTGTGTAGAGAACTTATGAATCATTCATGGTCTCCCAGCTGAGAAGGGCTTCAAAGGGGATGGTTCTGATTGGATGTCCTGTGTGAATTGCCAGGCTGCAGAATCCGCTACACCCCTAGCACTGGAGGGTGGAGGAAGCACTTTCATCTGGGCCTCCAAAGTGTTTAGGGTCACAGTTCACCAGGAGATAACGATGTAGATGTACATTCAGAATTAGCTGCTGAGATACCTGTGTAGTGCGGTGTGGAAAAGTGAGCCAGTTAGATCCCCAGTGGATGCTGTGAATCAATTACTGTATTCTGAATACAAGGTTGGCTGCAGGGGATAAACAGATGTCAGAGAATTTTTCCCTAATAAGACCCTGGTAATAGAAGAGCACTGTCAGCTTCATTTTGCATTAAAAATCTCATTTCCCCTTTATATGACCAATTTTATTAGGTCCCTAAACAAAGATATTTTGTGGAACTGTTAGCAGCATAATGTGACTGGTGTCACTAAATTTCATATTTTCAGATTTTTTCACAAAAATCAAGAGGCAACATAGGAGTCTATCTCAAGTTGTGACTTGAGATCTAATCAAAAAAGGTTTTTGTTTTTTGTGGTGTTTTTTTGGTGTGAATCTGTTGACATGCTGGTTGGTGATGGTTAATTTTCATTTTCAATCAGAAACATCAACATTCTTAAAGACTATGATCCTCGGGGTGTAAATTAAAACTAAATTTTAAATGTTCTCTGTAGTCTTTTTTTTTCATTTACCATCATAGGTGACATTAGCAAAAACCTGCCCTAACTAGAAAATCAGGCACCATTGAAGTTTTCTGGGTAATTTCATTTTTAAAGCCTCACACATTGGGAGATACCTCTGACACACTGTATTTTCTCTGCCAAACATTAGTCTGTTACAATAAGAGATTGACACCCGGATCCTTCCCTCCATATCCTATGGAGACCCAAATTGAAGTAGAAATATCATTCTGAGGTATCTGCTAATATCCAATTAACCTCTTCCTCCATCTGCAACTCTTTTGAAAGAGAGATAATCTCCTTTAGGCTGTCAGGCAAAATATTTTCTGTATTCAGCTCCAAGTGGAAACAGCAGAAGCAGAGGAGGTGAGGGAAGTTCACTTTGCAATGCCTTCTATTGATTTGCTGAGGAAATATCATTTTAAGATTCACTGGACTCCAGGCCCCCAAATGTAAAAACCTTTGTTCCCAACATCTAAAAATGAAGGCAGCTCAAAGAAGAGTTGCTTCTTCCTGGTGGGAAGAAGACAAAACAAATGAAAATCCAAGGTGAAGTTATCCAAATGATATGGAGAAACAAATTCATGTCAATTGGAAATATAGGATGACAAAGCTAGAACTCGAGGGAGAAACAAGCATTAAACAAAATACATGTTTTATCATGTTACTGTATTGTAAAGCTTACATATGTTGATGGGTCTGAGATGACTAATTTTGCTATTAACTATTTTCAACTACTATGCACTCTATGATGCTGTGTTAACTGTGTTGGCAGAACTCAAACGACGGAGCTAAAATAGAAAGGAAAAGTACTATTGCAATACTACGTAACTGGTCAGCAAATTTCCGCAAAGAAGTTTCACAAGGTGTAGAAAGGACTTTGACAAAGTTGCAGCAGGTGGCGCTCTTCCACTGGCCTGGGCTCGGATGAGACCAACACCCTCAGGAGGAGTTACTCCTATTGTTGGATTTGCTAAATTGGGGTGAAATCGTCAAACAGACTGAGATTTTAATTGTTAAAGATACTTTGATGTATTTTCAAGAAGTAGTATTGTCTTATCAGTATCTCAAATTATCTTTTATTTTTCCTTCCAATATTTTTTTGGATTTCATTTCAATTTGGCATAAGTTTAAATATTGTTTAAAAAGTTGCTGATATTCTTGAATACCTCCTATGTTTCTATCCAGAAGTGGATAAATTCCTCTCATGACTTCAATCATTTTTGCATAGGAAATATTCTATATGATAAAAACAAAATGAGTGACATTAGTCATTGGCAACTTGCTCAGATTAATAACAAATAAGAAAGGTGAAAGATGAATCTGCAAGAGTATTGCCTGATTAAGTATTGAGTAAAGTACTCATGGAAGATGGTACCTAAAGTGGCATTAGTCCAGAGAAATAATTAAAATCTCCATTGGGCTTCAGAGTTTAGTTTTCATGTTTATGCATCACAGCCAAGTAAAATAAAATCTACTTAAAAAGTGAAATTCTGGATTAAACCTGTTCTTAGTACTATGTGTGGGTATGCTCAGTTGTCTCTGACTCTTTGCATCCCCATGCACTGTAGTCCACTAAGCTCCTCTGTCCATGAGATTCTCCAGGCAAGAATACCGAAGGGCTTGTCATTCCCTTCTCCAGGGGATCTTCCCAACCCAAGGATGCAACCCAGGTCTCCTGCATTCAGTCAGACTCACTATAGAATAATAATTGGTTATAAAGCATTTAATAATAAATTACCTAGCTACTTAAATTCTGTTTGGAATCTTCTTAGCTCTTCTTTGTCTAAAGCATAGGTTGCTTTGCCATCTGAAAAAATATGAAGATATAGAAAATAAATTGTTGCGTTCAGTTTCTAAGGCAAAAAAATATGAAGATCAGCTTCTGAGGGAGTAGAAAGAATATCAACACAAATATTGAAGGAGGAGTTTCCAAGGGCAAAGTAGCTAGGGCTCAGGGCTGAGACTGGGCCTCACTGGTGGCTCAGACAGTAAAGAATTTTCCTGCAATGCAGGAGATCTGGGTTCAATACCTGGGTTGGGAAGATCCCCTGGAGAAGAGAATGGTACCCCACTCCAGTACTCTTAGCCTGGAGAATTCCATGGACAGAGGAGCCTGGTCAGCCATAGTCCATGAGGTCTCAGAGTTGGACACAACTAAGCTACTAACACACACACACACACACACACACACACACACACACACGGCTGAGACTATGTATCTGTCGGAAGCTGCACCTACATCTCAGGGTTCTGACTCCACCTTGTTTGCTTTCTTAGTGTCTGAGAAATGACTTTATTATAAACAGAATTTCTTGCTCACCTCTGAATGCCATTAGCAAGGTTAATTTGGTCATAGTGGTAAAGAATCTACCTGCCAATGCAAGAGATACAGGAGGTGTGGGTTGAATCCCTGGGTCAGGAATATCCCCTGGAGGAGGAAATGGCAACCCACTCCAGTATTCTTGCCTGGGAAATCCCATGGACAGAGGAGCCTGGTTGGTTACAGTCCATGGGGTCTCAAAGAGTTGGACATGATTTAGCAACTAAACAGAAACAATGAGTCATTAAAACCTCACTTGCATGCCAGATTAAGAAATATTTTAATGTTACTTATCTGTCTAGGTAAGAACCTGTTAATTTTCATTACCATTTCTTCCAAAAAAGCAAGCATTTCCTCTGGTAACATTTTATGAGTAGGACATATGCATACACTGGCATGGATAGTTAAATTCAAAGCATCAAAAGTATGGCAGGTTCTCATAAGTGGCTAGAGAAATGAAATGACATGAGGTAGACACATGACATTGAACTATGCAACCTAGCCAAAGGTTATAAAAACTTTGTATTCATTTATCTTGTTCTTTTCACTAGGTGGATGGATTGTGATTTGTAAAGTCTTTAGAAAGGACCGTGCAATTTATTTGAAGTGTCCCAGGGTAGAGATCATGCCTCATGAATTCAGTGTTTAGCAACACATCTAGCACACGTGCGTGCTAAGTCACTTCAGTCGTGTTCAACTCTGTGCGACCCTGTGGACTATAGCCCACCAGGCTCCTCTGTCCATGGGATTCTTCAGGCAAGAGTACAGGAATGGATTGCCATGCCCTCCTCCAGGGGATCTTCCCGACCCAGGGATCGAACCTCCGTCTCTTATGTCTCCTGCATTGGTAGGTGGGTTCCTTACCACTATGCCACCTGGGAAGCCCAGCTCACAGTAGGTACTTAATCCATGTATTTTTGGATAAATTAATAATGAATGAACAGATAATTGAGTCAAAACTAGTTATATGAGGAATAGAGTTGATTTTTTTTTTTTTTTTGCTTCTAATTAGATAGTATTATCTGGTAAGAAATGGACTAGTTTTCTGGAAAATATAAAGATTTATTTACTCATACCTTCATATTCATCCATCTGTGCAAAAAACTGTGTTCTGAAACATGCTTACTGTAGGGCAAAGTAAGATGCTTGACTTTTAAAAATGCATAGGTGAATGGCTGTACACAGGAAGAAAAATAAACAATTAAATGCAGTATGCTAAGTGCAATGATAAGAGAAAGCCCAGGGCATTTAAACACACCTAATCTGGTCCTTGATGTCAAGGATGGCCTTTAAGTGATGAAGATGTGTAAACTGAGCCTAGATTGGAGGAACATAGGAAAGTCAATGGACAAGACGACGGTTCATGGTATAATACGGGAAAAGGCGACCCAGACAGAAGGAAGAATATGTACAAGGGAGCATATAATTCAAAGACCTGAAAGTCACTAAATAATGAAATATGAATATGAAATAAAATGTCACTTAAAACCTTACATAAATCTGATGATAATTGTGAAGCCACCAATAGAGAGAAAGCTCATGAATTAAAA
Source organism: Tragelaphus eurycerus (assembly GCA_935064755.1). NCBI lineage: Eukaryota > Metazoa > Chordata > Mammalia > Artiodactyla > Bovidae > Tragelaphus > Tragelaphus eurycerus. The sequence continues at coordinate 2,051,268 of CAKXYN010000061.1, forward strand.
CTATGACTGAATAAGTAAAAGTGATACAGAAAAGATTCATAATTTTACTGAAATTTAGTGTTCTATATACTTTGAGTTGACCAGATATGATTATAGCTAAAGAAAATAACCAAAAATACACATAATCAAAAGATGATATTTGAAAGGACACAACAGATGACAATTTACAACTTTAAAGAATACATTTGAATCAGTTCTAATGAGGTGGATGGAACTGGAGCCTATTATACAGAGTGAAGTAAGCCAGAAAGAAAAACACAAATACAGTATACTAACGCATATATATGGAATTTAGAAAGATGGTAACAATCACCCTGCTTATGAGACAGCAAAAGAGACACTGATGTATAGAACAGACTTTTGGACTCTGGGACCGGGAGAGGGTGGGATGATTGGGGAGAATAGCATTGAAATATGTATAATATCATATCTGAAACGAGTCAGTCCAGGTACGATGCCCTATAACAGATGCCTGGGACTGGAGCACTGGGATGACCTGGAGGGATGGTGTGGGAAGGGGGGAGGGAGGAGGGTTCAGGATGGGGAACACGTGTATTCTGGTGGCGGGTCCATCTCGATGTATAGTAAAAGTAATACAATATTGTAAAGTTAAGCAAAATAAAAAATTAAAAAATTAAAAAAAAGAAAAGAAAAACAAAACAAACAAAAAAAAGTCAGCAAACAACAAACAATCCTCTTCTAAAATGTGTAAGGTGAAAAGTGTGTCTCAAAAACATTAAAATTAAGGTCAAATCATAGGTTTATAATGTTATGATGATAGTTTACTTTATGGTCTTAGGTCAGTCAAGAACATCCACAGAAATTTGATACTCAGTATAAGGAGAAGACTCTGATGCTGGGAGGGATTGGGGGCAGGAGGAGAAGGGGACGACAGAGGATGAGATGGCTGGATGGCATCACTGACTCGATGGATGTGAGTCTGAGTGACCTCCGAGAGCTGGTGATGGATAGGGAGGCCTGGCATGCTGCAGTTCATGGGGTCGCAAAGAGTCGGACACGACTGAGCGACTGATCTGATCTGATCTGATTAAGTGAGGGAAAAAAACTTTTTCTCAACTCTGGTTCTCGTGTTCCTGGGGATACATGTCAAACTTTTATAGTAAATATAACTATTCTTTGATTCTGCCTATCAATTTGGTAGTAGAAAATAAACACAGAGATAAAATATATTCTGCTGCTGCTGCTGCTAAGTTGCTTTAGCTGTGTCCAACTCTGTGCGATCCCAGAGACGGCAGCCCACCAGGCTCCCCCGTCCCTGGGATTCTCCAGGCAAGAACACTGGAGTGGGTTGCCATTTCCTTCTTCAATGCGTGAAAGTGAAAAGTGAAAGTGAAGTCGCTCAGTGGTGTCCGACTCAGCGACCCCATGGACTGCAGCCCACCAGGCTCCTCCATCCATGGGATTTTCCAGGCAAGAGTACTAGGATGATATAATTGACAATGAGATTATCTTAATCCCTGGAGGGGCTCTGATACCAGACACACATCTCTTATCTCAACATCATCCTTTCATTGCCTGCTAACTTTGGTGTTAGCTGCTCTTCAGTAAACTTGTGTTTGAGGAAAGCCACAACTTGTACTTCTCAAACAAGTGGGGTGCCAGGAAGAATTTAGTAAAGTCATTAGAAGAGTACTATGACACAGTTTTATGTCATTTGCATTCTATTTTACTTTACTTTGGTTTTAGGGAAGTGGATGACAGCTTCTTGGCAGGATCAGTTACATTATTTTGAAGTCCAATGCAAGAGACACTTAATATTCAAACATTATTAAGAAACAAAGCTGTAACATTAGAACATTAAATCAAGAGCAAGGCACTGTGCAGCCACACAGGAGGTATGTTCATGAAGATAGCTCTGATTCCTAGCATGATATAGCAGTAAATCATGCTTTATTGATGACAGTATGAAGTTGGTATAAATGTTTACTCTGGGGTGGAAGATTCTGAGAAATCTACTCTTGAAAAAACAATGGTGGCTGTTGAGACTTCACCATTAGGAAAAAAGGGAATCAATTTCTCTATACCAATAAATGTGGGAATAGAAAAAAAGATGAGTAAGCCACAAAATAAGATATCAGAAGACCTGGGTTAGAATCCCAGTAATGCCACTCTCACAGCAAACTTGGGCAAGTATCACACCTCTTCTAACTTTGACTTGCTTACCTGTAAAAAGCAGCTAAAAATTCCTATGCAATCTATTTTTAAGTGAAGTTGTAAAGAAAGTATGAAAAAAAGACTGCGAATTTTTTTAAAATCACAAACTGTTATACACAGCTAAGGTGTAATTGGGCTTCCCTGGTGGCTCAGACAGTAAAGAATCTGCTTGCAATGCAGGAGACACAGGCTGGATCCCTGGTCAGGAGGATCCCCCAGAGAAGGGAATGGCAACACACTCCAGTATTCTTGCCTGGAGAATCCCATGCACAGGAGAGCCTGGTGGGCTACAGTCTGTGGAGTCACAAAGAGTTGCACATGACTGAGTGATGAATACTTTCACTTTTCAAGATATAATTATTGTGGAGTAAATAACTATGGTAGCAACAATAACCGTAACAAAACTAGCAATAATATATTCAAGAATTATGTTCTTTTGGAAAAACTGTGAAAATTTATATTGGCCTTATTGGATGAGCCCTAAAGTTTAATACAGAACATATGTTTTTTTCCTGCTTCAGGTAATAGTAAGGTACTCTGAATTTTGTGCTAAAAAGTAAAGTTTATCTGCAAATGAATTCATTTTGTAAGTGTGATTTAATTGTTTAAAGCTAAACATTTCATATCAATAAATAATATGGGAGTCAATAGCCAATTTCAGTAACTATCTGCTGGAGGAAAGGAATATTTAGAAATCTACATTGAATTTGCCACAGATACTGAAATAGTATTTATTTCTTAATATTAAAGATTAGCTAGCATACTATATAAATATCAAGCAAAGAAAAATTTTACCGTCAATAAAATATGTTAATTTAAGATGAGTCTATAAGTAAACATAAATTTTTATTTCCCAAACTTCCATATGCACATGAGTCCATGTGTCTGGAAGAAAATTATCAGCCATGAATATAATATATTTATAGAAAGCAATTCCTATTTGTCTGCTTGCAAGCAAAACATTTATTCCAAAAGAAGAATGATTCCTTCACCTTTATAAGCAATTTGGTGTCTGTATGTGCTTATTGATGGGTGCTGTTTTCTCAATTCAGCACTAATTATTAATTTGTATTTTCAGGGGGTTATGCATATAATCCTCATTATTCCCAAAGGATTTTTGTAAATAATACTTTAGAGCAGAGGCTGAAAATGCATCTAGTTCTCTCTTCTGGTGGCACAGTACCTCACATTATAGCCCTGTTGAGAAGCGGTAAGTGTCCACTGGTGTTATACCTCCACATTTGAGATGCTTGTATTTTTGTGAGAAGAGAGGAGTTTTCTGTTAGAGGACTACAGAATGAGAAGTTGGTGCCTGATCCTTTTTCACTGTGGTGGCATGCCTTTAGCATCTTGAATATTTCAATATGCACACAAGAAAGTTCATAAGGGGCTAAGATATCAATAATAACGTCAGATTTGTAAAGTCTTATCCTGAAAACTCTTAAACTGCTTCCAAAGCAGGATCAGATTATTTATCTGAACTCCTTTTCACTTTTTTTTATTTTTGGTAAAAGAGAAATATGAAACATCAATAATTTACAGACATTTTCTTTCACTTGGAAGAATTCATTATATCATTTATAATGATTTTTTAAAGAAGGATTAAAAAACACTTTTTTTAAAATTTTGATCATCAGGAACTAAAACATAGCTTTGGGTGGGCAGGATTTTTTTTTTTTTGATATCACACGTTAATGTCATTATTTTTAAATACTTGATATATGATCCTAGAATTTCATGGTAATACATTGGAACTAACAAAATGAAATATTTTTATCTAATTAAATTGATACACATGTGTCAGAAGGCACTATGACTTGAGTGTGTACCAGTGTCTGAGGGAGGCTAAATAAACGAGGCCTGGAGGCTTGCCCTCAAGACATCCATCATCTACCAGGTAGCACATGGCCAAGCCAGGTGTGGGTGAGCTCCTGAAGTCACAGGCAACGTGATGAGAAGATCAAGCAGGAGGATGGCATGGGAGTGAACAGTCTGGAGAGAGAAAGCTTGAAAGGCTTCCTGGAAAAAATGACTTATCAACCTTAATGGATGAGTAAAAATTCAAAAGTTCAGCATTTCAGAAAAAGAGATGAATCAAAGAAAGCATATGAAAAGAGTACAGATGGATTGGGAAATAATGAGTAGGTTTGATTGGCTAAAGGGCATGTTAGGAGAGTAGAGGAAGAAATATACCAACTACCATAACCAGCTTTTATAATTTATCCTATATACAACACTGAATGCTTATGAATTAGAGAGTAATGTTATATGGGCTACATGTGAGAGAGATGACCATGTCAGAATTGTGCAACATGGGCCAAAGTGGGAGCCACACTTGGATCAGGGGATTTGATAGTGATCAGGAATTAAACAACCTGAAGTCTTTCAGTCTTTCTAAAGAGCAGGTAACGTTAATGGTGATGATGGTGGTGGTGAGACATGTAACTAAACTCATGTTTGGAAAGTGTAGGGAGGTTTTATTACATGGACATACTTTTGTGAAAAAACAGATTGACATAGTTTAGTTGCTTGTTAAGAGCAATTTTACTTTCTTTAAACAAATAACAACTTCCCTATTTGTATTTTGAATTGCAGACAGAGATAAATTGAAGTCTAAACACTGTGTACATAAGACATAAATCATTCTTAAATTAGCAAATTTTAAATTAATCTGATGCATTTCAGTTTTGCAGAAGATTTTGATATATTTGTGAGTGACTGGGGACTTCAGCGAAAACTGTCTTGATCGGCAGTAATCACATTATTCTGGAAACGAAACAATAACTTTTTCAAGGATAAGAGCAAAAGTTGTCCCTCATAATTCACAAATTGCATTATCTATAAAAATATGCTACCTCTATTACTGAAAAAATACTTATGAAAGAAAACCTTCTCTGGACTCTGAAGTTCTTCAGTACAGCTGAATTGGATGAGCTACATGATTATAAATTTTGAGTTTAAATTTCTGCTCCTGACCTTGTTTTATTTTCTTCTTCAAATCTTATTTCTTGAGGCTTGCCCCTACCCTCTGTAGTTTTATGTCTTTTCTCCTGAGTATATGTATAACCTATTTGTTTGCTTACTGAGACAGAGACTTCAGACCAAGGAATTGTAAGTTGCTGCCTCCTGACAGCCTGTGCTTTATTCTTCTCTCATAAAAAGGATCCTAAGTAAAGAACACCAGCAGTGACTTGTGTAGCTTCTGGGCATTTTTTTGTTCTTGTGATCTGAAGTCCACTTATTGTGTTTTCTGTTATTTGGAGGTCATCAAACTTTGATCACTAGGGGGAGTGTGGGGTTTTGCCTTGATCTATGAGATCACACTTCAGGCTGATTTTTAAAAACACATAAGAAAGGTTTATTTTAAAATAAATAAGCCACGATTCGTTTGTATCCAAGTAAAATGTTTCAGAATGGTAAAATTCAAAACAGCACTAATTAGGTTTCATTTATCAATGGAGATAGGAACACGGCCAGTGTTACTCAAGTCCCTCACATTCATGTGGGTATTTTGTGAAATAAAAGGTTGCTCTCCTTTTCTGCAGCTGTTTGACCAGATGTGCATGTGCCCATCATTGGGGTACCACATGTAAGTACAGAGCAGAAGTGGTAAGAAGATCTGCCATACTGTGCCTACGTGCTCAGTCGTTACGTCGTATCCAACTCTTTGCAATGCTATGGATGGTGGCCGCCAGGATCCTCTGTCCATAGGATTTTCCAGGCAAAAATACTGGAGTGGGTTGCTATTTCCTCCTCCAGGGAATCTTCCTGACCTAGGGATTGAACCCACATCTCCTGTGTCTCTGACATCTGCAGCAGATTCTTCACCCCTAGCCACCTGGGAAGCCCTGCCACACCACGTGTCCATGTTATCCACTATTTACTCTATACCACCATCAGACTAGAAAGGTTCATTTTCCTCTTGTTTTTGAATGATAGTATCATCATTTTTAAAAGTTGTGCAGGAGTGTGCCCTCCAATAAATAGAAGCAACAATTCCTGTTATTAAGTCATAGAATTTTAGCACCAGAAAGCATCTTTAGAGTTCATAAAGGAATCCAGTCCTCAGTGACCATCATGCTTGTCTAAGATCACTGAGCTATATGAGAAGAAAGAAATATTTCTATAGCATCCAGTTCCTAACATTGATTCAATATTTCCTTTTACATCACTCTGAATTGTTATTTATTTTTACAGATTCACTCTCAAGTAATCTTTTAGCAGAAAATGATTTTTTTCTATTACTTCAATTGCCACTTTCTGTTATACAAAGAGAATTAACAAATACTTCCCAAATCTATGTTCATTCCATTGTGTTGATAGATTTCCTACTTTAGAGGAACCATTTCATGAGAGTAAAGAGGAATCAAGCCATTTGAAATCCAGTGTAGATTAGATTATATATGAAAGGATAAATTGTTCTCTTTTATTTCATGTTAAAATTTATGGTTTTAGACCTATCTCTTCTTCAGCATCTTTGAAATTCCTCTTATTCTATATTTTTCTTGGACAAATAAACAAAGTAATGAGGAATAATAAGATATCTTCAGAAAGGTCAGAAAATCTAAATAATTTGAACTAAGATACATGTCTGGGACCCTCAGATTTGAAAATCATCTCTAGAGAATGGGTTAGTTTTTTCTAGCTGTGAAGAGTGTCTCTGTTCAAATGTTCATCTAATCATTCATGGAGAAACTAGATAATGGCTATATTCATAAAGTGTTGTATCAAATTCAAGTAGAGCTCTAAACAAAATATCAAGTATGGTCCTTTGCCTCTAAGAATTAACTGTCTTAAAGAAAAACACACACATACACACAAAAATTCAAGTTGAAAAGCAATAAAACTGAGGGATGATTGAAATTCAGTTCAGTTCAGTTCAGTCGCTCAGTCGTGTCCGACTCTTTGCAACTCCGTGAATTGCAGCACACCAGGCCTCCCTGTCTATCACCAACTCCCAGAGTTCACTCAGACTCATGTCCATCGAATCAGTGATGCCATCCAGCGATCTCATCCTCTGTTGTCCCCTTCTCCTTCTGCCCTCAAGCCCTCCCAGCATCAGAGTCTTTTTCAATAAGTCAACTCTTCACATGAGGTGGCCAAAGTACTGGAGTTTCAGCTGTAGCATCATTCCTTCCAAAGAACACCCAGAGCTGATCTCCTTCAGAATGGACTGGTTGGATCTCCTTGCGGTCCAAGGGACTCTCAAGAGTCTTCTCCAACACCACAGTTCAAAAGCATCAATTCTTCGGCACTCAAACTTCTTCACAGTCCAACTCTCACATCCATACATGACCACAGGAAAAACCATAGCCTTGAGATGGACCTTTGTTGGCAAAGTAATGTCTCTGCTTTTGAATATGCTGTCTAGGTTGGTCATAACTTTCCTTCCAAGGAGTAAGTGTCTTTTAATTTCATGGCTGCAATCACTATCTGCAGTGATTGAAATTAGGTATGTCATAAATATCAGTCACTAAAGGAAGTCAGAAAGTAGATAGGTCTTGAAAAGATAGTAAGTTTTTGTAGGTAGAGAAAAGAGAAGCCTTTTAGGCTAGGCTTTAACATCTACAAAGACTTATAATTGGCAATAAATGAACTGCATTTGAGGAACCATGATTTGGCTAATCTGGCTCCAACAAAGATTCGGTAAAGAAGCAACTGAAGTTAATTTTGAAGCAAAAGAAGCAGACCTTGAATGCCAACAAGAAACTATGGATTTGATTCCTATAGATCAAATGTCTCTTAAAATCCTGTTAGGAATAGAGATCTGTCAATCCTAGACTCTTCCTGGAGGCCTGGCTGCACACTACCATGTTAAACATGCCAAGATCTACTATTAAAAATGTCATCTCACCATGTGTAATGTACCCTCTTCTCATCATTTAAAATCTAAAAAAGTTTCCATTTTGCCTAACGTTCTTGACATCTATTCCAATGCAGAATATTTCTCAGAATAAAATTTGGGTTTTTCTGCAGAAGAGAGCAATAGTCTTCTAAATAGAAACATGAAAATTTCATTTTTTAAATGGGAATTTCTTTTTTTATACAAATATGAAAGTTGCATAAATTCAAATAACCTCTGTCCAATGAAACAGAGATTGGGAGGTGCAGGCAGTCCAATTTGTGCTTCACGGGTCGTTCGCTACAGTGTTCACCATTTCAACAATGGGATCACTAGATTTTATTGTTCTCACACACTATCCAGTGTGATAAATTATCATAAAGTTTAATATGTTTGACACAATTCTTTCATCAGAATCCATAAAATGATGAGTTGCTTTAAGTTTTAACATAATAAATATTGAATGACCACCTATAGCAAAAATAAAACTTATTTAGAAAGCAAAGGAAAATAAGCAAAACAAAAGTGTGATAATAATAACTTCCAATCAATAAAGATGACAAAGGAGCAAGTAAGAATCTTTGCACTCTATGCAATGATGAATTAAAATCAGTTAAGCTATTTTTTTCAGTGTGTTTGTTATAACTGTTGTTTTGAATAAAACACTTACTCATATCTGATAATTGTACCAAAGTTGGATTTTAAAAGACTGTCATCCCAGTACACCAGCCCTAGGCATCCGGTATCAGGCATCGAACCTGGACTCGTTTCAAATATGACATTATACATATTTCAATGCCATTCTCCCAAATCATCCCACCCTCTCCCTCTCCCAGAGTCCAAAAGACTGTTCTATACATCAGTGTCTCTTTTGTTGTCTCATATACAGGGTTATTGTTACCATATTTCTAAATTCCATATATATGCGTTAGTATACTGTATTTGTGTTTTTCTTTCTGGCTTACTTTACTCTGTATAATAGGCTCCAACCCAGAGGGATTGTATGGGGAGGGAGGAGGGAGGAGGGTTCAGGATGGGGAACACATGTATACCTGTGGCAGATTCATTTCGATATATGGCAAAACCAATACAATATTGTAAAGTTAAATAAAATTAAATTAAATTTAAAAAAAAGACTGTCAGTGAGCTCTATAGAAGAACAAGAACTTTTTTTAGGAAAGAAATTCTCAGAGCCTGATTCACTCTGGTGCTTAGCTCCTCTTGGGGCTTTGTAGTCAGATTGAAAGGCATTAAGAATTCCTCTCCTGAAAGTTTCTAAAACCACAGACATCACTTAAATAGGCATTTAACAATGTCAACATAATGCTAAGGTAATAACTCAACTATGAAAAGCAGGTTCTCTGAAATCTACTGAAGAAATAAGGAACATGAGTAGACATTAAAAATAAAAGCTCATTCATAGCAACACAAGGGGCTGCATGAATGAAGAGCATGGCGTAACAGGAAGTTACTTCTCAGTTGTGATAGTCGTTTAAGTTTCTTAATTCCTTAGTAAAAAATGTTTGCACATAGAAACTATCAAAGCTATCATTACCAATTTTTATTCAACAAGGAATAGGAATGTATATTTACACATAGGCACATACACAATAGACCAGCAAAGAGCTTTTGAGAAAAGCTTCTTAAGTGTTCTGATAGCTGGAAGATTAATTATGGGGCTTCATCCAAGAGATGAGGGGAAGTGAAGGAAAAAGCAAAACTTTCATTTGAGAGTAGAAAAACCCTGAAGAATTAGTGCATGAAATTCTGATGTGACAAAATTTGTCAAAATCAACAGACAATATATTTGTATCTATGAGGGTTTCGCTAGAGAAATAGAATCATTTTTTTTTATATGATATATATATATATATATATATATATATATATAGGTAAAGAGATTTATTACAAGGCATTGTCTAGCACAACTGAGGCTAGGCTAGTCTGAAAGTTGTCCATAAAGTCATCTGGAAGGGCAGATTGGAAACTCTTAGGTAGGAGCTAAAACTTCAGTTCTGTTCCTAAGACCTCTCAACTGATTGGATCAGGCCTACTGAATCTTTTTCAGGATAATCTTTATATAAAGTCAATTTTAATGATAAATGCTAATCACAGCCATAAAATGCTTTCAGAGTAACATCTAGATTAAGGTTTGATTGAATAACTGGGTACCAGTAGCCTAGAATGGACACACCATACTGACCATTTCAACACCTTTCACCTTTAGTGAAGGATCTTAAGCGCCTTTAGTGTGTGAGTCACTCAGTCATGCCTGACTCTTTGTGACCCAATGGACTGTAGCCTGCCAGGCTCCACTGTCCATGGAATGCTCCAGGTAAGAATACTGGAATGGATTGGCATTTAGGCTAAATCAATTAAGTAGATCATTTAGACTTGTATATGTGTGTATTTTATCCGAGGTTTCTAGAACTTACTAATGAATATGGGCTTCCCAGGTGGCATAGTGGCAAAGAATCTACCTGCCAATGCAGAAGATGCAAGAGATGTGGGTTCGATCCCCGGGTTGCGAAGATCCCCTGGAGAAGGAAATGGCGATTCACTCCCATATCCTTGCTTGGGAAATCCCATGTACAAAGGAGCCTGGTGGCTATAGTCCATGGGGTTGTGAACAATCAGATATGACTGAGTGCAGCACACGAATGAATATGCTGGTCACAATTAAGGATATAAAACTCTCATTTAATCTATTGTGGTTAGTTATTACTGAACACTTTAGTGTGTAGTTGGGTTTTCCTAGTGAACAAAGCAGAGATGATGGCTGGCCTCATGCATCTTATGGTACAGAGGGACAGAGAGATTGTTTACATAAACGTCTTCAGTTAGTGTTTTCTCAGTTACTAATCATAAGCCTTCAGTGAAAAACAAAATGATTCTACTTTCTATAAGCAAGTTGTATTGAATATAAAGCATTCATTCACTCATTCAAACAATCCATATTGAATGTTAATTATTTAATATTACTTTTAAAGCATGTTTTAAGATCTCTACTTTGTACCAAGTCTTTGCAGGTTTTAGAGATAACAAACTAAATGAAAAACTACTCACAGGTGCTAGAAGGTTTGGAAAGGTCTTCTGGGCATGGTTTCAGTAAAGAACTGCTGCTGCTGCTGCTGCTAAGTCGCTTCAGTCGTGTCCGACTCTGTGTGACCCCAGAGACTGAAGCCCACCAGGCTCCCCTGTCCCTTGGATTCTCCAGGCAAGAACACTGGAGTGGGTTGCCATTTCCTTCTCCAATGCACGAAAGTGAAAAGTCAAAGTGAAGTCGCTCAGTCGTGTCCGACTCCTAGCGACCTCATGGACTGCAGCCTACCAGACTCCTCATCCATGGGATTTTCCAGGCAAGAGTACTGGAGTGGGGTGCCATTGCTTTCTCTGTCAGTAAAGGACACATCACTCTATATGAGGATGCCTAGGAAGAAATGACCCAGAAAGTAGGGTTTGAGCTGTGTCTTTGGAGGGGCTTTTGCCAAATGAGGAATGATGGACTTGACTTAAAAAAGAAAATCATATACAAGAGTGAACCCTGGAAAATGCTCATCTTGCAAAAGAAACTAGTAAATTTGGGTTTATTTGCTCCCCATTTCTTGTTGTATGCCCTTTATCAAGGAAAATGATAAGTGGATGGGAAGCTGTTAATATAAAGGAAATGAAATTGACAACTATTGGAGATTTTACACTTGTTTCTTAGTCCCCCAGCTCTGCAAGAGGATGAGAAGTCTCGGGTTCTCCTGTTGGCTATTCTGCAGGTAAAGCTGTGCGTCTGGAGAGAAGTTGTAGAAGGTAATCTGAGAGGAAAGAGAGGAAGGAAGGAGAAAACATTTAGTAAAGGATACCTTCCTATCGGGCGTCCCTGGTGATGCAGATGGTAAAGAATCTGCCTGCAACGTAGGAGACCTGGGTCTGATTCCTGGGTCAGGAAGATCCCCTGAAGAAGGGAATGGTTATCCACTCCAGTATTCTAGCCTGGAGAGTCAGACCTGATGGAGTGACTAACACCTTCATTTCTTTCATCTTTCTACCAGACTCAGGAGAACCTGGGCTCTAATGGAGCCCTCTGCCCTTTAAGTGATGGTGCAGGAAGCCTTCTCCAGCTGGTTCATTTCCACTGGTGTGTGTGTGTGTGTGCCCACTCTGTTGCTCAGTCACTCATTGTGACCTCATGGACTGTAGCCTACCAGACTCCTCTGTCCATGGAATTTTCCAGGCAAGAATCCTGGGGTGGATCGCCATTTCCTATTCCAGGGGATCTTCCTGACCCAAGGGATGGAACCAGATATTTTGTGTCTCCTGCATTGGCAGTTGGATTTTGCATGAAGCTTACATATTGTTGAGAAGGAGACTGAAGCCTAGTGAGGCTGAGTGATTTGCTCAAAATCATCTGTCAGAGAGCTTGTGACTGGAGGTAATTGATTCATGGGACTGTGGTATTGTTTTTTCTTTATTGTTGTTGTTTTTAATTATAATATAATTGCTTTACAATGTGGTGTTAGTTTCCGCTGTACAATGGGGTGAATCAGCTATATATATGTACATGTACCCTCTCCCCCATGTACCTCCCTCCTGTGCCTCCTCCACTCCCCCCCTCCCCGCCCCCCGCCCCTACTCCCACAACCCCTTGCCACCATTCCACCTCTCTTGGTCATCACAGGGCACCAGGCTGAGCTCCCTGTGCTTAGAGAGCAGGTTCTCACACGCTATCTATTTTACACACGGGAGTGTGTATACTGTTTTCATTATACCTTTCAATCAAATCTCAGCTCAAGGTATGAAATGATGTTATATGTTAGCGGTTTCTCTGACAATTGGTAATAGCTGTTTCTTACCATCAAAGCCAGTACCCTGCACTAAAGGCAAGACCTAGACTTAATAATTGCTGGAAACGGGAGACTACTTGGTTCTCCATTAAACATTTTGCTAAAGAATAAAAATTCATTGATATCACTTCCCTATTTTAATGAGGTGTCTAGATTTTAAAATAGGAAATTTATCAAACTTTTCAAAATTGTTGATTGGTTCTCCATGAAATGTTTTGCTGAAGAATAATACAACCGTTTTTAGTTCTCTATCTTAATGAGATTTCTAAATTTTTCAAATAAACATATCACCATTTGGCAAAATGTTATATAAATTGATTGAATTTATTTAGAAAAAAAAGGTATTTTTCTACTTTAAGCATTTTGCTGATTTTACAAATGCATTGGAGTTAAATTTATAATTTCCTCCAATCTGTAATTTAGTTGGTGTAGTAATTTGTAGCTGGTGATTCTTCAGTATTTTCTTGACAAGTGTTATTCATATAAAAATGATACTTTTACTGATGTAGTATAATTTTCCATCAGATGATTTATAAACATATGTGTATACAATGTGTAGACTCCTTATATTTTAAATATTTATGGTATAAATTAGAATTAAGGTCATTTTCTTCTTTCTTTTAATTAAAAAGATGTCAATATTTAAAAGAAAATACAGTAATCGTGGGATAGAGACAATTGTAGGATAGAGACAAGATTCATTATGTTTTCTGTGCTGCTCTTAAGGGGTTTGCCATCCTTCTCACCTGCCCCCTTGTCTTTTGTTCAGAGTAATGTATTCTACATTAGTATCCTTTTCAGGCTCTCCTGTGCACCGACTGCCAAAATTACAAGGTTAGGTACAATGGGTTTATGTTGTGGATGTCCGTCCACCAGGGACCTAACAAGCTGAAATTGTCAACTTGGACTTAAACCAATGGCCTCAAGCTAAAAGGTAAGTGAAATTTCAGCTGCACTGTAGAACACTTACGAGCGTGTCTTCATTAAACCAATGGTGTTCTCCGAAAGAGAGTTATTTCCAGACAAAAATACAATTTGGCTCCACTAACAGACGATGTTAAAAAAAAAAAAAAATTTAACAAACAAAAAAAAGGCTGAGCCAGATGTCAAGAGGCAGTATGTACCTTGGCACCTTCTGCACCTCGAGATAACCTTCATAAGAAGTGGAGCTTTGTGTGACATCATGTCAGCAACCTCTTGGAGGGATTCTACTTTCTCAATGATAACTAGTTGGGTGGAAGTGTCACCAGTTCAGTGTCTACTGGGTTACCATCCTCCCTTCTCTTTTCGAGAACACTTTTGATTTGTTTGGAGCCAGAAAGGAAATACATCTTTCTCTACTCTGTCTAGTGTTTGATTCACTGCCAAGACAGATGAGGGGATCTTTACTGTAAGTTACTCATTGTGATTGGATTTGACATTTCACTTAAAACTGTATTTATTCACTTTTCACAAATTAGAAAATTCATAGAATGTTATGGACTGTTGTGGGGACTGCCACCTGTTCATAGTCATTTCAAAATTTACTGTTTGAATACTGAGTCACGAGCTGTAGAGAAAAGCAATTTCAGATGAAAATTGTCTCCTTTTAGATCAAAATACTCCTAATAAGCATTCTCGGACTATAACTGGATTCACTTTATTAAGGTGGATTTCCAGGCAATAGGAAATGCAAGAATATTAGTGCTGCATATTTTGGGTCACTTGAAAATGAGGACACACAAATCTAAATGTGAATGAAACTCTGAAATCTGGAAATAAAATATTAGTCAATTAGCCATACTTACTGGAGATGTTTTCCAAAGTTAAGATTTTCAGATTAAACAAAAAACCGTTAAACATAAGGCAATCTCTGATTTTATTATGTTATCTGTTGCATATGCTATGGGGGATTCAGTTTTGCAGATGACATGAACATTGGAGCTTCTCTTGGCATTTGCTCATTTAATGCTTGCTAGCTTATTTTATCTGCTTATTTATTTAAAAGAAAGAGAGGAAGAAAAAGGAAGAAGGAGAGTAGGGGGGGTGAAGAACTCTTATGAGCCAGGCTGTGGACTAATTTAAACACAAATTCTGTCTTCTATAAACTTAAAGTTTATAGGGAAGACTTGTGTAAATAAAAAATTATGAAGGTATTAAGTCCAGTTGTAACATGGTTTGGTGCAAAGGGAGTAGAGAAGTGAGACTATTTACTCTGTCCAGATAACAGAAGATTCACATAGAAGATGACCCTAAACAGAACCTTCAATGATGAAATGGTGGTTTACCAAATACTTAGGTGGTACCCTCAAGAGACAAAATAATATTAAATAAATAAAAAAGATGGAGCTAAAGTTGTCAACAACAAAAACAAAAATCTTCTCTAACCCCTGTATTCATCTCACCTTGCAGATGTAACTGTTTATGTCTGTCTTTAAGTATTTCTCTATCGCCATATTCTTTTTATATATTCATTTAGTACTGACCCTGCCCTGACTCCTATGTAGGAGGAGAAATGTTACCAACTCATTTCTTTCTTCTCTTACTCTACCTACATCCCCACATTCTTAGTTTTGTCAGACATACATTTCCCTCTTATGTCAAGACGGATAATATTTAAATATCGTTCTGGGAGCATAATGAAGTCTCCTTCAACTGGTCTAGGTTGTTGTTGTTAGTCACTTGATCATGTTGGACTCTTTGAAACCCCATGGACTCTAGCCTGCCAAGCTCCTCCGTCCATGAAATTCTCCAGGCAAGAACACTGGAGTGGGTAGCAATGCCCTTCTCCAGGGGATCTCCCCGACCCAAGGCTTCCCTGGTGGCTCATCAGGTAAAGAATCCATCTGTAATGAATGAGACACAGGAGATGCAGGTTCAATCCCTGGGTGGGGAAGATCCCCTGGAGCGTGAACTGGCAACCCACTCCTGTATTCTTACCTGGAGAATCCCATGGACAGAGGAGCCTGATGGGCTACAGTCCATAGGGTCACAGGACTGAAGAGATGGAGGACACACATGAGCACATCATCAGGATTAAGTTGAATATTGTTCACGTCTAAGCCAAATGGTGAGCACTGATTTTAGAACACTCCTGGCCCGTCTAAGGGAAGGATGGTTCTGTACATTTCCTTATGCCTTGTGGATTGCTTTGTATCATGGCGTGTCTTAGTTTACTTCTAATATGAGCTATGACATCTCCTCTGGAGTATTTTCTTCTTGCAGTTTCTAATCATATTTTTTTTTCACACTATTACCCAAATCTTTATTCTCTTTTGTAAGATACACATTCTGTTTGCCCTAACAGTTTCTTGGGAATCATCGTCAAGGCTTTCACATGACCTGAGTATGGCTTTCCAAGCTTGACGCACAGTTGTTATCCTGGCTTTGTTTGTTCGCTTGTTTTTTCCCCTGTATA
The DNA here is from genome assembly GCA_935064755.1 of Tragelaphus eurycerus. Taxonomy (NCBI): domain Eukaryota; kingdom Metazoa; phylum Chordata; class Mammalia; order Artiodactyla; family Bovidae; genus Tragelaphus; species Tragelaphus eurycerus. Next base: position 2,067,517 of record CAKXYN010000061.1, read on the forward strand.
TGCTGAGTTAGTTCTGCTGTTTACCAAACCTTGTTATTTGTCTTTATGTGTTTTTTTTCTGGAGTATATATCAAGTGATGATTTCATAAAGGGAAATTGGAAGGTGACTATCTTGATTCTGTATTTGTCTGAAAATGCTTTATTTGTCCTTCACACCAATTCACACTTCAGATAAATTTTATATTAACTTGTGATGTAACAAGTGGCAAAACCTGGCCTAAAACAACATGAATTTATTTATCTTACAGTTTTGTAGGTCAGAAGTCTGAAACAGTTATCATTGCACTAAAATCAAGGTGTTGGCCAGGCTATATTCCATTCTGTAGACTCTATGGGAGAATATGTTTCCTGATCATTTAGGTTGTTGGCAGAAATCAGTTTCTGTGCATTTAGGACCAAGGTCTCCATTTTCTTGCTGGTTGTTAGTAAATGGAGGGCCATTCTTGGTTTCCAGAAACCACTGCATTCCTCTCGGCTCTTGGCCCCCTGGTTCCATCTTTAAAGGCAGCAGTGGTGGGCTGCATGTCATGTCACATCTCTCTGATCTTTCTTTTATGACACCTGTCTCTGGCTCAGCCAGAAAATGGTCTTCTAAAAAAGTGGAACCTTTTTACCCTTTGTCCTGTATGGAAATTCCAGGATAATCCTCCCCCTTTCAAGGTCCATGAATGTAAGCACATCTACAGAGACCCCTTTGCTCTGTAAAGTAATATATTCACAGGTTTTGGAGATTAGCTTGCGAAGATCATTAGGGGCCACTGTTTTGCCTAGGTTTGGAAGCACTTGCTCTTACAAATTTAAAGACACTGCTCTTTTTCCTTCCATGCTGCTGCTAAGTCACTTCAGTCATGTCCGACTCTGTGCGACCCCAGAGACAGAAGCCCACCAGGCTCCCCTGTCCCTGGGATTCTCCAGGCAAGAACACTGGAGTGGGTTGCCATTTCCTTCTCCAATGCATGAAAGTGAAAGTGAAGTCGCTCGGTCGTGTCTGACTCCTAGCAACCCCATGGACTGCAGCCTTCTAGGCTCCTTCGTCCATGGGATTCTCCAGGCAAGAGTACTGGAGTGGGGTGCCATTGCCTTCTCCATTTCCTTCCATAGTTGAGTGTTATTGATAGAGAATTTCATGTTGACTTTATTTTTATTCCCCTGCTTGTAATTTCTTATCTCTCTGGAAGATGTAGGAGTCTATCCTCATGCTTGTCATTCTAACATCCTCAATATCTAGTTGTGGTCTTTTTTTTTAAAATAAGTTCCTCCTTTTAGTCATCAGAAGGCCCCAGCAGTTAGACTTCTCAGGTCTTTCTTTATGTCAGGGTATTTTTGTCTAGAATTTTTTGAACGAGTGATCATTCTACTTTTCATGTCCAGAGTTAGGTCTTAGTAACTATTGCACTTAGTAAATATCGATGTGATTGAGAAATGTTTAAGCTGGGCATATAGATTTGGCTGTCGGGAGCATAAAGAAACAGAATGTGAATATATTATGAAGAGAAAAAGCCCAAGGAAGAAACCAAGAATACTTCCATTTATGGTTAAACAGAGGAAAGGGAAGAAAGGGCCACTTATCTTGTGAAAGGGCAGCATTAAACAGAAAATTGATTCTGGTGGAATTCTGTCCCCCCAAATACCCAGTTCTCCCTTTGAGTTTTAGAATTATACTTCATTTTTAAGAAATATATACTTTCCCCTGATCTGATAAAAGGAATTTTTTAAGACTGCATAGTTTGCAACTGCTCTGTAAACTATAAAGTGCTGCTACTGCGCTGCTAAGTCGCGTCGTGTCCGACTCTGTGCGACCCCATAGACGGAAGCTCACCAGGCTCCCCTGTCCCTGGGATCTCCAGGCAAGAACACTGGAGTGGGTTGCCATTTCCTTCTCCAATGAGAGAGGAAAGTAAAGTGAAGTCGCTCAGTCGTGTCCGATTGCACCCCAGGACGGAGCCACTAGGCCTCTGTCCATGGGATTTTCCAGGAAAAGTACTGGGGTGGGGTGCCATTGCCTTCCCCGATAAAGTGCTAGGTATACAGATTTAGAATGTTAATGTTATTGCTATTATCTCAGATGCTTTCATTCTTTCTATAAATAATAATGTTTCTGTTTTTTAACGTTATTGAGGAATAATAGACAAATACAATTGTATTCATTTAAAGTGTACTGTGATGATTTGATATACATTGTGGAACGATTATCACAATCATGATAATTAACACACCCAACACCTCGCATAGTCAACTTGTGTGTGTGTGTTGATGTGCATGTGTGTGTTGAGGATGCTTAAGATCTACTCTCTTAGCAACTTTCAAGTCTACACTATCATATTATTAACTATAGTCACCACTCTGTTCCCTAGAACCAGTATTTCTTATGAATCAATTAAGCCTCGATTATTGCAGGTCTTTTTTTTTTTCTCCCTACTTTCACTTGCCTTAGTACTTTGGTTAGATCATATCTTAAATATTTACTGTGTACCCTATCAGTAAGATTTATACAAGTCCTGCTACTGCTGCTGCTAAGTTGCTTCAGTCATGTCCGAGTCTGTGCGACCCCATGGATGGCAGCCCACCAGGCACCCCGTCCCTGGGATTCTCCAGGCAAGAACACTGGAGTGGGTTGCCATTTCCTTCTCCAGTGCATGAAAGTGAAAAGTGAAAGTGAAGTAACTCAGTCTTGTTCGACTCTTCGTGACTCCATGGAGTGCAGCCCACCAAGCTCCTCCATCCATGGGATTTTCCAGGCAAGAGTACTGGAGTGGGGGTGCCATTTCCTTCTCCATACAAGGTCCTAGGAAGGTGATATTTGAAACTGAGATTCCAACTCCAAAAGGAAAAAAAAAATTGAGTTAATTGTTTCCTGTTTGAAAATGTTGAAGGAGAAAAAAAATTACTTAAAAATACTCTTCATTTAGATGCCACCTGAGCACGGATAATCATTGCTGCTCAGTGTGGTGGAGACATAACAAGTGTTCAGCCCTCTCCCTACAGGACAGTGGTAAACAGTCCCTACCATTTCAACAGATGAATATTTTTGCAATGCTGGCCCCAAATAACTACTTTTATCCAGAGTCAGTCTTGTTCTGGTGATTACAATAGCAAGGTAGAGAAAATAACTAGGGGCTGCTGTACAAACTAACATTGTAATGAAGATCTAAATTTGCTCATTATCCCTTGAAATAGCAGTTAGAAGGTACAGGGGGGCGTGATATTGCTGTTCTTTTGCGTACCCTGCAAGGAGAAGGAAGCAATTTGAATAAAATATCTGACAAATAAACTATCGAGAATTTGTCAGAAGTATGCTCGTGGTCTCTGCAGGAAGTCTGTGAGGAGAGCTGAAGGCCTATAATGATGAGGAAATCTTTGCCCCAGTCTCCGATACATTGTGGGAGCACATATTTTCTAGAACTCTGCCTGCATCTTGCATGCCCTAAGGGGCCACTCCTGCCCCTCTTCAAGCCTAGCCAGCGAGCTCAAAACCAAAAGATTCCTCTGAAGTGGTTATTTAAGATGTGGTGAATTTTCCTATATGACTTATAAATACTTTGTACCCAGATTTCCTGATCTGTGTAATCTATGCCTGAACCAATCGTTTATTTTCAAGTATATTTATAGTCTCCACTCACCAAAAAGAACTGAAAAATAGAAAGCTGCCTTTAAAGAGAGTCGTAAAAATGGCTTACTGTTTTCAAGGCCACATTTTAAATAAGCAGCATTCACTCTTGCTTTAAGTTACTCCACAATTTAAAATCCAGTGGAATAGTGAGTGTTAGTTGTTCAGTCATGTCTGGCTCTTTGTGACCTGCCAGGCTCCTCTATCCATGGAATCCTCCAGACAAAAATACTGAATTGGGTTGCTATTCCCTTCTTCAGGTTTCTTCCCAACCCAAAGATCAGACTCGGGTCTCCTGCATTGCAGGCAGATTCTTTACCATCTGAGCCACTAGGGACCTCCCCCACCCCATTCCCAGAAAAATATGTGTATGTTAAAAGTTTACTGTGATTTTTTAAACTTAAAAATTTTAAAGATTTGGTTAAAATCACTTTTAAAAGAACTATTCAAATTTATTTAAAATTATCTCATGGTCTTAAGGTCACCAGTTGAAGTATCTACACAAACGATCCATAAGAAATTGCATCTGATTTAAAAAAAAAAAAAAAAAGAGGGAAAGAGGAGTGGTCACAACTTGCCTTAACATGCGATAAAATAAATACATCTTTCATCAATCTGAAGCAAGAAGTGAGATATGAATTTGAAGTTCCTTCATGAAGAGTAGCTATTGTTTCCTTGAAACTTAAAACTTAAAGTTTTTTTTTTTTTGCCAAAATGTTTAAAGTTTCTTAATGTAACAGACCAAAGTATAGACTTATTTCTATATTGAAAAGGATAGTAGAAATTGTATTGGCAATAGAAAAATATGTAACTGAGGGTCTTCAGTGATAGAGTCTGTCTTGGTGGTTTTTCAAATGTATTTATTTTTTACCATCCAGCTGGAAATTCTTTTGGGTACAGACTGCTCCTAAGAGAGAGCTCACCATTTCTCTCACTCCTGTGTGGGAAGGGTCTAGCCTGAAGACTTTCAGGAATCTCAGTCCTCGAGTCATGATGTTCTTTTATGTTTCTGGCGATCTTATTTCTCTCTATTGAGAGAAAAAACTCTTTCTGATGAGTAATTCTTGGAGTAAAATTTAGAGCCTTACAGTTCCTACCTGAGTTCAAACTCAGTTCCTGAGTTCAAACTCAGACTCTTCTCTCTGGATTTCTCCAACTTTCATAGAACATAATGGTTTGCTATATTTTTACTTGATGTAGTTAAACATCCATTCATGATAAACTCTCTCAGTAAGAAAGTTTTAAAGAGTGCTTGATGAAGTGCTTTTCTCAATTGATAAAGATGCAAGCAATTAATAAAGGGAAATCTCAATTAAATACAGTCAGGAGACCAGAGGACCTGTCATTCTTTACAAAGATAGCTGAGTCCAAGGAAAATAAAGACTTATTCTTTCCTGACAAGATCTCAGCCAATGAGAGACTGTCACAGCTCAGCCAATGCAAAGGCATGGACTTTTTCATTACCATAGCCCTCACACCTGCCTTTTCTCCCTCTAAAAATAGTTCTCTCCATTTCTGCAGGGGACTTGCATGTGGTTTGCTTATGCATGCAGACCCCAAATTGCAGTTCTTTGCTGATCCCAAATAAACCCATTTTTTCTGGAGCAATAACTGGCAGTCTATTTGTTCTAGGTCAACATTTTGGTGGCATGTGTAGGAATCTAGAGAGGACTCTCAACAATTTCAAGTTCAGTTCAATTCAGTTCAGTACAGTCACTCAGTTGTGTCCGACTCTTTGCGACCCCATGAATTGCAGCACGCCAGGCCTCCCTGTCCATCACCAGCTCCCAGAGTTCACTCAGACTCACGTCCATCGAGTCAGTGATTCCATCCAGCCATCTCATCCTCTGTCGTCCTCTTCTCCTCTTGCCCCCAATTCCTCCCAGCATCAGAGTCTTTCCCAATGAGTCAACTCTTCGTGTGAGGTGGCCAAAGTACTGGAGTTTCAGCTTTAGCATCATTCATTCCAAAGAAATCCCAGGGCTGATCTCCTTCAGAATGGACTGGTTGGATCTCCTTGCAGTCCAAGGGACTCTCAAGAGTCTTCTCCAACACCACAGTTCAAAAGCATGCATTCTTCAGCTCTCAGCCTTCTTCACAGTCCAACTCTCACATCCATACATGACAACTGGAAAAACCATAGCCTTGACTAGATGGATCTTTGTTGGCAAAGTAATGTCTCTGCTTTTCAATATGCTATCTAGGCTGGTCATAACTTTTCTTCCAAGGAGTAAGCGTCTTTTAATTTCATGGCTGCAGTCACCATCTGCAGTGATTTTGGACCCCCCAAAATAAAGTCTGCCACTGTTTCCACTGTTTCCCCATCTATTTCCCATGAACTGATGGGACCAGATGCCATGATCTTCGTTTTCTGAATGTTGAGCTTTAAGCCAACTTTTTCACTCTCCTCTTTCACCTTCATCAAGAGGCTTTTTAGTTCCTCTTCACTTTCTGCCGTAAGGGTGGTGTCATCTGCATATCTGAGGTTATTGATATTTCTCCTTGCAATTTTGATTCCAGCTTATGCTTCTTCCAGTCCAGTGTTTCTCATGGTGTACTCTGTATATAAGTTGCAGGCTGACAATATACAGCTTTGACATTCTCCTTTTCCTATTTGGAACCAGTCTGTTGTTCCATGTCCAGCTCTAACTGTTGCTTCCTGACCTGCATACAAATTTCTCAAGAGGCAGATCAGGTGGTCTGGTATTCCCATCTCTTTCAGAATTTTACACAGTTTATTGTGATTCACACAGTCAAAAGCTTTGGCATAGTCAATAAAGCAGAAATAGATGTTTTTCTGGAACTCTCTTGCTTTTTCCATGATCCAGCAGATGTTGGCAATTTGGTCTCTGGTTCCCCTGCCTTTTCTAAAACCAGCTTGAACATCAGGAATTTCACGGTTCATGCATTGCTGAAAGCCTGGCTTGGAGAATTTTGAGCATTACTTTACTAGCGTGTGAGATGAGTGCAATTGTGTGGTGGTTTGAGCATTATTTGGCATTGTCTTTCTTTGGGATTGGAATGAAAACTGACCTTTTCCAGTCCCGTAGCCACTGCTGAGTTTTCCAAATTTGCTGGCATATTGAGTACAGTACTTTCACAGCATCATCTTTCAGGATTTGAAATAGCTCAACTGGAATTCCGTCACCTCCACTAGCTTTGTTTGTAGTGATGCTTTCTAAGGCCCACTTGACTTCACATTCCAGGATATCCAGCTCTAGCTGAGTGATCACACCATCTGGGTCATGAAGATCTTTTTTGTACAGTTTTTCTGTGTATTCTTGCCACCTCTTCTTAATATCTTCTGCTTCTGTGAGGTCCATACCATTTCTGTCCTTTATCGAGCCCATCTTTGCATGAAATGTTCCTTTGGTATCTCTGATTTTCTTGAAGAGATCCCTAGTCTTTCCCATTCTGTTGTTTTCCTCTATTTCTTTGCATTGATCACTGAAGAAGGCTTTCTTATCTCTTCTTGCTCTTCTTTGGAACTCTGCATTCAGATGCTTATATCTTTCCTTTTCTCCTTTGCTTTTCACTTCTCTTCTTTTCACAGCTATTTGTAAGGCCTCCCCAGACAGCCATTTTGCTTTTTTGCATTTCTTTTCCATGGAGATGGTCTTGATCCCTGTCTCCTGGACAATGTCATGAACCTCATTCCACAGTTCATCAGGCACTCTATTTTTCAGATCTAGAACCTTAAATCTATTTCTCACTTCCACTGTATAATCATAAGGGATTTGATTTAGGTTATACCTGATTGGTCTAGTGGTTTTCCCTACTTTCTTCAATTTCAGTCTGAATTTGGCAATAAGAAGTTCATGGTCTGAGCCACAGTCAGCTCCTGGTCTTGTTTTTGTTGACTGTATGGAGCTTCTCCGTCTTTGACTGCAGAGAATATAATCGATCTGATTTCGGTGTTGACCATCTGGTGATGTCCATGTGTAGAGTCTCTCAGTCCCTACATTAAGCCCATTGACATTCACTGCTTTTCTCATCCTGTCCTGCAGTTGAAAGATCTGTCTTTCTTCTGGATGAACTTTTCTGCTCTTTGCATCTTGAAGCTCTCTGGGCTTTATTTGGAATCTAATTTTGGAATCATCCTTTTTGGTTAAGGACTTGTTCTGGCTTGACCTGATTTTGAAATCAGACTGTTCAGGGGCACTGTGCATGCCTTTGGCCCTTTCCTTTAGGGACAGAGCTGTGTCATTGGAACTCTGCTGGTTCATTGTTTGGCTGGCTTACCTTGGGGATAGGGGCTATTCTGTTGGAACTGTACTGAGCAGTTTTTAGCCTGGCTCCTCAGTGACCAGACTCTTCCCTTAGAACTGGCTAGTATTAGATCGACAGGCTGTTTGAGTTGTTTAGGCTATTTAAAAATTATTCTCTTACTCTAGAGAAAAAACTCAGAAATAGGATTTCAGTTATCCAAATATTTTGAGGACAACCTCCTTTACAGGGCCCAAGGCTTATTTTATGTTTGAAAACACTGGTCCTTTTTCATGTGCATGCTACATGCACATAAATGTGTGTGCTGTGCGTTAAGTTACTCAGTCATATCGGACTCTTTGCACCCTTATGGACTGTGGCCTGTCAGGTCCCTCTGTCCATGGGATTCTCCAGGCAAGGATACTGGAGTAGGTTGCCATGCTCTTCTCCAGGGGATCATTCCAATCTAGGGAATGGAACCTGAATCTCCTGCATTGGCAGGCGGGTTCTTTACCATTAGCACTACGTGAGAAAAGGCAGTTAAGAATATGGGGATTATGGGGAACTTTTAAACATCTTCTGGTGACCTGAAAGTAAAAAGTTCTCTGAAATGAACTGGCAACCTCTGATAAGAAAGCTTTCCCAAGATCTCCAGACCAGACCTGTTGGAATTTTGTCATCAGATCCTTGACAATGACTTAACAATTCAGATGATTCCAATTTCTTTGATCTTGATAGTATATGAACCTTAGATGAAGACTGCCAGGGTATGTCCGGGGAAGGCAATGGCACCCCACCCCAGTACTCTTGCCTGGAAAATCCCACGGACGGAGGAGCCTGGTAGGCTCCAGTCCATGGGGTCACTAAGAGTCGGAGACGACTGAGCGACTTCACTTTCACTTTTCACTTTCATGCATTGGAGAAGGAAATGGCAACCCACTCCAGTGTTCTTGCCTGGAGAATCCCAGGGACAGAGGAGCCTGGTGGGCTGCCGTCTATGGGATCGCACAGAGTCTGACACGACTGAGGCGACTTAGCAGCAGCAGCAGCAGCAGCAGCCTGGGTATGTTCCCTCTTGCCCTTTGTTACTCAAATGTGACCTCTGCAGCCTTGCTCTTTCTTGACCATGTGAAAACACAGAATAGGCAGATATCTATAAAACAGGAAGACTTCCCTCAGCAGACCCTGACCCTGACAGCACCCTGATCTTGGGATTCCAGCCCCCAGAACTGTTAAAAAGTAATTTCTGGTGATTAACTACCCAGTGGTGGGCCAGATGGTAAAGAATCTGCCTGCCATGTGGGAAACCCAGGTTCAATCCCTGGATCGGGAAGATTCCCCTGGAGAAGGAAATGGCAACCGACCCTAGTCTTCTTACTTGGAGAATTCCATGGACAGAGGAGCCTGGTTGGTTACAGCCCATGGCGTCGCAAAGAGTAGGACACAAGTGAATGACTAACATTTTCACTTTCACTAGTGTTTTGTGATGGCAGCCTGGACTGACTAAGACAGTGAGGAAATAAAAAGGGGTTTGGCTCATCCACCATTGGTGGAATGGGCTCCTTACAAGTCTAATGAGTGCTCTTTCAGGGCTGAGCAGCTCCTTCAACAAGTGCTGACCGGGCACCTGCTTGAACCTCTGTTGAATTCCCCATGATATAGATTTGATGGTGTGCACTGCCTTGGGATCTAGGCAGTTCAGTAAAGGTACCAATTTATCCCAGAATTAAATCAAGAGGAAGATAGATTACTATCATATGTGTGTATGTGTGTGTGTGTGTGTTTACTCTATTGAACATTTTAATAGTGTTGAGGGAGGGGGATGAATATCTTTGACAGTATATTTCCAATTCCTAATAACCTGAGTGCATTTTTCCAAATTTTCAGAGTAGTAGTTTCTTTTCTGAAAAGTTTTCCATATATTACTATGATAGTCTGATGCCAAATTAGCATTTAAGGGGGTAAATTTAGCAGAGTATAGTTAGGGATCTCCCTGATGGTCCAGTGGTTAAGAATCCCCCTTCTAATGCAGGGGATGTGGGTTCAATCCCTGATCTGGGAACTAAGATCCCAAATGCTGTGGAGCAGGTAGGCTCATGCACTGCAACTAGAGAAGTCCATGTCCCAAAACACGAGAAAACCCACACACAGCAACCTGTGCAGCCAAAAACTTGAAAAGCAAAAAAAAAAAAAAAAAAGGGTATGGTTATATCTCCCCCAGATTCTATCTGTAAATCATATCACCAAGTGACCCGTGGGACCCCTTGCTTCCACAGCTAAGGAGGAACTGCCTTTCCAGCCTGATGGTGACAAACAGGGAAATACCGCACAGGGATAGCTATGCATGGACGGTCTGCAGCAAACCACATAAAATAAGTTTTTTTCTTTTGATCCCTATTAAATATAAATAATATAAATGATTATAACACAATACCATAACTAAACAATACCACGTATAGCAAGGCAAAAGGCATAGAGCACATAGCTTTTGAATAGGCCTCTCTTTTGAATAGGCCTGGCTCTATTCTCTATTTGTTTAAAACCCAAGTCTCATGGTTTCAGTGTTACTGTAAAGATTCCAAAGAATCTGCTTATTACACTCCTCTCTTTGTTGTTGTTGTTTTAGTTGCTAAGTTGTGTGTGACTCTTTTGCAACTCCATGGATTCCTCTGTCCATTAGATTTTCCAGGCAAGAATACTGAAGTGGGTTTCCATTTCCTTCTCCAGGGGATCTTCCTGACTCATGGATTGAAACCATGTCCCCCGCATTGACAGATGGATTCTTTACCACTGAGCCACTCGGACAGCCCAATATTCCCCCCTTAATCTTAAACTATTGATACAATATAGTCTACAACTGCTCAAGAAGTGGGCATCCTTTGTATTTATACCATATAAACAATCAATCTCAGGCTTCCCAGGTGACTCGGTGGTAAGGAAACTGCCTGCCAATGCAGGAACCACAGGAAACATGGGTTTGATCCCTGGGTCGGGAAGATCCCCTGAAGGAGGAAATGGCAACCCACTCCAGTATTCTTGCTGCAAGAATTCCACGGCCCATAGTGTCTCAGAAGAGTCTAACACAACTGAGTGCCAGAGCATGCACCAAACAATTAACCTCATGGTCTAGCAAAACCTGAAGTGAGACAGTTCATACCGGATGAACATCAGTCCAGCTGTTTGCAGAAGTGTGCAAAACCATGTATGATACACACACAAACATAATAAACAGCCTTCAGAATAAAATAACACAGGCCATTTAGTCTTACTGTCTTGCTGCTTGAGTTATGAAATCATGTGTGATTAAGCCTAATTTTGAAAGTGTTCAGTGGAAGCCTATTTTTGAGGTCTCTGACAGTGGGACCATTTAGATGCTGACCCCTGCTCAACTTGTAGAGCTTTGAAGCTGTTCAGCACCAATCCCTTCTTATTCTATGGCAGACACTGAAGATGCCACTGTGTCACACATGTTTCCAATTAATCCCCTGCCAGGCTCTCTGACTGAATTACACCATTACTGATATGTTTTAAAGGCTTAACTAATTTGAAGCATAGTCATAGGTTAAACACTGTTGAGTCGTCAAACACAAAATATATGTTTAACATAAACAGATCATTTTGTAGATACTAACACAGCTAATGGGGCGCTAACATAAGGGGAGGTAAATATCTTTGTCTTATTTTGTTCTTATACCCAAAACATTATAGCACCCATTCTTTTAATAGTAAAATTAAGGTACAAGGAGAATTCTCCATTTATTACAGTATAGACAAACAATCTGAATAATTCAGGCTGTGTTTACAGAGCCCAAAGTGAGGTTCAGATTTCATAAATATTCATGATTAGTGTGGGTAAGCCATCCAGATAATTCAGAAGCCGTCCTATCCCTGAATGGTCCAATTTGCTAGTATAGAGGGAGCCAATTTGCCAGATAATTATGATGTCTCTACTTTACTGCTAAGTATGGAACCAAAGAGGAGAAAATACCTCTTTTGTTTTTATCTTGATTCAGATGGTTGTTTCAATCTGATTATGTGAAATTAGGTGGATTTAGTCAAAACAGAGATTATTCAAATTCCTGGCCTCTGCTTAAACATGGTGTTTCTCTTTGCCTCCATTTTTGTATTCTCCCTTTCTGCCTTTGGTATGGACAGTGTGCAAGAGAAATCAACACTTAGGTAACTTAATTTCCTGTGATTTTATCCAATTAGGTTATTGAGCACCTGGTGATACTGTTACACAGAAGGCAGGGACACTCTCTACCTGGGGAAAATGAATGGTTTTCTTCACAAGGACATTCCCCCGAAATAGGTCAACTTTTAATTATAAGAAGCTTTGGCTACCTGATGCAAAAAGCAGGCGCATTGGAAAAGACCCTGATGTTGAAAAAGGAAGAGAAGAAGGGGGCAACAGAGGATGAAATTGTTTGATGGCATCTCTGACTCAATGGACATGAGTTTGAACAAATTCAGGAAGATCATGGGAGACAGGGAAGCCTGGTGTGCTGCAGTCTGTGGGGTCACAAAGAGACACAACTTAGCAACTGAACTGAACTGAACTGAGAAGGAGGTAACAGAATGGCATTCAAGATTTAGGCCACCATTTTATTTTATTTATTTACTTTTTAATTGTACCAATTTTTATTTCAATTCACTTCTATAATAGGTGGTATTTTTTTTTAGTAATCAAATTCGACAACCAAGAAAATTACTATACAAAACAAGTAAATAGAGCACCACCTCTTATTCCAAATATACTGCCTCTATTTTCCACTGGGAATTGCTCTTAGCTATGGACTGCAAGGAGATCCAGCCGGTCCATTCTGAAGGAGATCAGCCCTGGGATTTTTTTGGAAGGAATGATGCTAAAGCTGAAACTCCAGTATTTTGGCCACCTCATGCAAAGAGTTGACTCATTGGAGAAGACTCTGATGCTAGGAGGGATTGAGGGCAGGAGGAGAAGGGGACGACAGAGGATAAGATGGCTGGATGGCATCACTGATTCGATGGATGTGAGTCTGAGTGACCTCCCAGAGCAGGTGATGGATAGGGAGGCCTGGCGTGCTGCAGTTCATGGGGTCGCAAAGAGTCGGACACGACTGAGCGACTGATCTGATCTGATGAAGTATATTGGGCTTCCCTGGTAGCTCAGGTGGTAAAGAATCCACCTGCAGGACAGGAGACCCTGGTTCAACTCCTGGATTGGGAGGACCCCCTGGCATGGGATAGACTACCCACTCCAGTATTCTCAGGCTTCCCTGGTGGCTCAGACGATAAAAAATCTGCCAGCAATGAAGAAGTCTTGGGCTCAGTTCCTGGGCTGGGAAGATCCCCTGGAGGAGGGCATGGCCACCCACTCCAACTACTGCCAACTACTCCCCGGAGAATCCGCATGGACAGAGAAGCCAGTCCATGGGGTCTCAAAAGAGCCGGACATGACTAAATGACCAAGCATAGCATAGCACAGCATGAAGGATATTATCAAGATCCTGTAGGCCACCATTTTAAAATCTTTGTCCTTCTACTTATCTTTATTACTGCTTCTTTTAAGAAATCTGTTTAGTAGCTAGAAAGAGAAAGTAGCTATACAAGAGAAAAAACTGATGGGAAATTATTGGTGCAAAACAGCAGGAAGGAAATTGTTTAATATGACAATGAAAAGAACCGCAAAAGCAGTTCTCAGAGTCAGACCCTGTGTTGTGTTTTGAACACATCAGTGAATGTTGTTCTCAGGTGGAAACTTGACTTTCCAGAAACTGTCAGTTTTACAGAGCTTTCCTTCCAAAGCTTTGAGTTTCCCAAGCAACTCCTCTGTTTTATCTAGTGTCTATCAAGAAGCTGTTGCCACAACAGCATAGAGTTAGACATTCTGGCATATTATGGTGGGTCAGAGCTTTCAAAGAACTTCTCTTTCTAAGGAGGCAGAAAAGTAGGCAGAAATGCAGGGACAGCATCAGGCCTCTCTGTTTCCACAGAAGGTGACAAAACTCTGCCATTTTCGTCCACGAGAAAGTCTGGTTGAGCCTTCAATACCCATTTTCTTGCCAGAAGAAGTTCTGCTGGTTTGTCTGGATTTTGCATCTTCAGCAGTGATCAGAATAGGGCTCTCAACAAATCTGTAAGAAGGGTGTCTGTTTTATTTTCACAAAATTCAGAATCACTGTTTGATATTGGTCATGATAAAAGAGTGAGTATGGGGTAGAGGGCAAGGTAGCAGTGCAAAGTACGCAAAGGAACAAGGGGGACTTCCCCAATGGTACAATGGATAAGGATCCACCTGCCAGTTCAGGGGACCGATCCCTGGTTCAGGAAGATTCCATGTCCCATGGAGCAACTAAGCCTGTGTGCCACAGCTACCGAAGCCCCTGCACCCTAGGGCCCATGCTCTGCAACAAGAGAAGCCACCGCAATGAGAACCCTGTGCACCGCAATAATACAGGGGCCTCTACTCACTGCAACTAGAGAAAAACTCGCACATCAACGAAGACTGGGCACAACCAAAAATAAAAATAAATAACATTTAAAAAAAAAAAAAAAAACCAAGAGGAAGGCAGTAGGGCAGGTAAACTGGAGCGATATATCCACTTTGGCAATAATTTGTTTATAAATCTGTTTGTCTCTACAGAGGAAAGCTCCTTGAGGGCAGGAACTATTTCTTATTTGTATTTGCAATTATTGCATCCTGTTTAGGGAAGTCAAATATTCCCACCCCTCTGTCCACCTTCCCCATTACTGTCTTTCTCTCTCTTGTCCCCATCGGCCAGGATATTGCTTCCGTGTTTAGTGTGAGTTCACAACATGATGGGACCATATTGATCAGAAGCAGGGGTCACTGATCACACTCATTTGTTGGGTTAGGAAATTAAATGAGCCAAGATCAGTGAACACTAACAGAATGGCTAGAAGGGATGAGAAGTCAGTGGCTTGAAGCCTAGTAGATAAATATTTCAAATGACAGCGAGCAGTGTATTTACATTTTCTGGATATGAACCTCTAGCCAGATACATGGAATCACTGATTGAAATATGTCCAGATTGTATAAATTCCCTATTAAATATGTAAAGACCAATTTTGAAGATAACTTTTGAAAATTCTTAGATTTGTTGCTAGTATACATATACAGATGTCAGAAACAAGTATTTTGTTAATGTTTTCATTCATTAGTTAACATATTTATCAAGAGCTGACTTTCATCCCTTCATTTAGTCCCTGATCTGTTCCATGCAGAAATTAATGTTCTGGATATCGTTTGATGCTATGCAGCTGGAGAAGGTAATGGCACCCCACTCCAGTGCTCTTGCCTGGAAAATCCCATGGATGGAGGAGCCTAGTGGGCTATAGTCCATGGGGTCGCTAAGAGTCAGACACAGCTGAGTGACTTCACTTTCACTTTTCACTTTCATGCATTGGAGAAGGAAATGGCAACCCACGCCAGTGTTCTTGCCTGGAGAGTCCCAGGGATGGGGGAGCCTGGTGGGCTGCCGTCTGTGGGGCCGCACAGAGTCGGACACAACTGAAGTGACTTAGCAGCAGCAGCAGCAGACACATTAAGCTAGACTGCAGCTACTCTCAGAAAAGACTGGCATCATGACGGTGGCAACCTGTGTCATCTCACAATGCCTCACACTCAGGAAGAACCCACTCTTGGCTTAATGCTCTGTCATCACTGTCTGGAAAGTCTTATAAATTTTTAAATGAGGGGCATCACATTTTCATTTTCCACCAGGACCCCCAAAGTACATAGCTGGTCCTGCTTTCAGAGTCAAGATGATGGCATCTCATGATGAGGAAATTTAGGTTGTCTGAAGGTCAAGGAACCACAGTCCAAACATTCCTTAAAAAGCCGTTGGATAATAAGGATATAGACAGTCCATAGGAATATCTTGACTCTCAGTATTCAGAAACTAGTATACTCTGAGATTAGCTAGGTATCAGGTAAGAAGATTATGAAACATGAGAACCAGAAAGTTTTGGAAAAGACACTGACCCAAGGAAAGTCCAAACTCCCAGATATGTCAGCTTTGGAGTCTGTAAAAATTAAAATGAAAAAAGAATCCATATGAGGAAGGCATGGTCTATGAAGTGGTTCCATGCCCCCACTTTTATTTGTTTTATTTTTAAAAAACATCTACTTCTGCTTCATTGACTACACTGAAGCTTTTGACTATGTGGATCACAATGAACTGTAGAAAACTGTTAAAGAGATGGGACTACCAGACCACCTTACCTTCCTTCTGAGGAACCTGCATTCAGGTCAAGAAGCAACCATTAGAACTGGACATGGAACAATGGACTGGTTCCAATTTGGGAAAGGAGTATGTCAAAGCTGTATATTGTCATTCTGCTTATTTAACTTATATGCAGAGTACATCATGGGAAATGCCAGCCTGGATGAAGCATAAGCTGGAATCAAGATTTCAGAGAGAAATATCAATAACCTCAGATATGCAGTTGACATCATGCTTATGGTAGAAAGTGAAGAGGAATTAAAGAACCTGTTAATGAAATTGGAAGAGGAGAGTGAAAAAGCTAGTTTAAAACTCAACATTCAGAAAACTAAGATCATGGCAACTGGTCCCATCACTTCATGGCAAATAGATGGGGAAACGATGGAAACAGTGACAGACTTTATTTTCTTGGGCTTCAAAATCACTGTGGAGAGTGATTGCAGCCATAAAATTAAAAGATGGTTACTCCTTTGAAGAAAAGCTATGACCAACCTAGACACCATATTAAAAAGCAGAGACACTACT
Organism: Tragelaphus eurycerus; assembly: GCA_935064755.1. NCBI lineage: Eukaryota > Metazoa > Chordata > Mammalia > Artiodactyla > Bovidae > Tragelaphus > Tragelaphus eurycerus. Next base: position 2,084,083 of record CAKXYN010000061.1, read on the forward strand.
TTGCCAACAAAAGTCTGTCTAATCAAGGCTATGGTTTTTCCAGTAGTCATGTATGGATGTGAGAGTTGGACTATAAAGAAAGCTGAGTGCCAAAGAATTGATGATTTTGAACTGTGGTGTTGGAGAAGACTCTTGAGAGTCCCTTGGACTGCAAGGAGATCAGATCAGTCAATCCTAAAAAAAATCAGCCCTGAATATTCATTGGAAGGACTGAATCAATAACCTCAGATACTCAGATGACACCACCCTTATGGCAGAAAGCGAAGAGGAACTAAAGAGCCTCTTGATGAAAGTGAAACAGGAGAGTGAAAAAGTTGACTTAAAACTCAACATTCAGAAAATGAAGATCATGGCATCTGGTCCCATCACTTCATGGCGAATAGATGGGAAACAGTGGAAACAGTGACAGACTTTATTTTTTTGGACTCCAAAATCACTGCCGATGGTGACTGCAGCCATGATGTTAAAAGACAGTTGCTCCTTGGAAGAAAAGCTATGACCAACCTAGACACCATATTAAAAAGCAGAGACATTACTTTGCTGACAATGGTCTGTGTAGTCAAATTTATGTTTATTCCAATAGTCATGTACGAATGTGAGAGTTGGACAATAAAAAAAGCTGAGCACTGAAGAATTGATACCTTCAAACTGTGGTGTAGGAGAAGACTTCAGAGTCCCTTGGACTGCAAGGAGATCCAACCAGTCAATCCTAAAGGAAGTCAGTCCTGAATATTCATTGGAAGGACCGATGCTGAAGCTGAAACTCTCATATTTTGGCTACCTGTTGTGAAGAACTGACTCAATGGAAAAGACCTGATCCCAGGAAAGATTGAAGGCAGGAGGAGAAGGGAATGACAGAGGTTGAGATGGTTGGATGGCATCACCGATTTGATGGACATGAGTTTGAGTAAGCTCCAGGAGTTGGTGATGGACAGGGAGGGCTGGAGTGCTGCAGTCCATGGGGTCGTAAAGAGTCGGACATGACTGAGCGACTGAACTGAACTGAACTAAATGTTCAGTTCGTGTCCATTTTTTCAAAGATCTTTTTTTACAATTACTTTGTCCAAACTAGGATACACTTAAGTTTTGCCTCTGTTTGATATTGTGGTGTCTCTTTTAGCCAATCATATGTCCTCCGATCTCCATTTTTTCATGTTACTGATTTGTCAGTGTCTGGGTCATTTTTCCTGTACCATTGTTGTTTAGTCTCTAAGTCATGTCTGACTCTTGTGACCCCATGGACTGTGGCCTCCCAGGCTCCTCTGTCCATGGGATTCTCTAGGCAAGAATATTGGAGTGGGTTGCCATTTTCTTCTTCGGGGGAATATTGGGTTTCTGTTATTTTAGGGGACAAGAAAATGTCATAAGTGATGTTTATATATTTCCTTCATATCACTTTGGGAAACATATAATGTCTAGCTGTCCCGCTTGCAGTACTGTTGAAATTAGGTTGGATATTGGCAGCCTAGTCCTTCCATTTCAAATTTCCTCATTGGCTTTTCTGGAAAGAGTCTTAACAGTCATTGATTACTACTGACTTGATACAATATTTCATTAGAAGCTGCAAAATGGTGTTTTTAATTCTAGCATATCTTTTGTTTTCATTATCTAAAATTCTTCAATATAGAAACATTTTATTTCATCTCTTTATTTACCATAAAATACAGTTCATACAGGAAATTTGGTATACATGCTTAGTTCTTCCTTCTACTCCAGCTAAAAAAAAAAAAAAAAAAAGTGTTTAGGCTAATAAGTTGGTACCCCAGCAACCTCTAGTGGTGATCAGTGAGTGTTTGGGGTTTTGTTATTGTTGTTAATTATAAGTTCATGGGCTTTGAAAATATTTGATATGTTTTAATCTACTGCTATCATCATTTCTCATGCTGCAGTTGTCTAATCTATGGTTAGTGGGATCTCTTTAAGTAGGTTCCTGCCTCTCTTTGACACATTCCCAGAAGTTTGATATCTTTTTCGCTTTTTGATATAAGATGTTCCAGATTCACCTTGTATCTTTTCTTTCCCAGACCTAAAATCAACTGTTTCTCTCATCATTTTCATGGGAAATAGTATTAATACATAGAAACCATGTTCAGTGCTAGTTTTTTCAAACAACCTTTTACTCAAGTATAATTAATTTACAGTGTTGTGTCAGTTTCAGATGTACAGCAAAGTGATTCAGTCAAGACATTTGGAGCAATTGTCTTGGCTATTTTGAGGTCAGTCTAAGACTAAGACTTTGTTTATACAACAAGGTACTACTTCTGTCTTCAGGAGATATTATATGTATACAGAATAAAGAAGGAAGACAAAATTAAGAGAAACTTTTTAAAGTTCTTTTGTTTTAATCTTTTGTCTTCTGCATATTCTTAAAACCTAATGCTAAAGTGGTTTTGTCCTAACAAATCGTTTCACAATAAATAAATGTTCGATATGTCTTGTTTTAATTTTTTAACTACAGTAAATGGAATTATAGTAGAAACTCAGATTCTTGATGCAAAAGTTAATAAACAGGTAAATATTTTTGGAACAATTTTTTGATTATTGACTATCTATGATGATGATGGTGATTCACACTCATGTGGCTAAAGGAAGCACGGGTAAGTAATTAAGCACTTCCGGGAGCCAGGACTGTCTCATGGAAATCCCTTCATCTTAGTAGACCTGGAAAAAAGTGAAAGTGTTAGTCCCTCAATCGTGTCCAACTCTTTGAGTTTCCATAACCTATAGCCCACCAGACTCCTCTGTCCATGGAATTCTCCAGGCAAGAATACTGGAGTGGGTTGCCATTCTTCTCTCCAGGGGATCTGCCCCAACCCAGGGACTGAACCTGGGTCTCCTGTGTTGCAGGCAGATTCTTTAGTGTCTCAGCCACCAGGACCCAGATGCAGGACAAATATGCTGGTAAATGTTTATCCACTACCATTTCAAGTGCTCACTTGTTGCTCCAGCCTCTTTTCTGATATAATAGAATACTTGTTCCATGTAACAGAATCAGGGACAGTAATAAAAGTCATAGCAGCAGAAAGAGAGAGCCCAAGTCCCTTCCTATTCTCTTTCCCCATTTCCAAGTACAGATGAGAGCAAGTGTTCATAGACTTCAAGCTTCCCTTTGGTCATAGAGTGAATCAAGGGTGATATCTGCTTGATCCGTTTACTAGGGAGTTTGAATGGCTTGAATGGGAATGCGTGACTACTTTTGCACAACTTTACCACTAATCAAGATGTCAGATTCACAGATACTTCTTTCAAAGGAAATATTCTTAACTTGAATTGTTTCAAGTTTGTCCAAACTGTTATCTCTTGGTTTAAGGCTTAGCATTTTCAGTATTTCCCTAAATTTCCACAGAAGTTACAAAATTCCTAAGGTTATACATGTATCTCTTTTTTCTCTGAATTCTTCATTAGCATTAGGCTATCTGATTATAAATTTGTCTGTCAATCATCCACCCGATTTCATTCCACAGTACTTTCAATTTTGTTTTTCTTTGTTGCATTCAGTCTCTAGACTTATCTAATAAAATAACTTTAGGAATCTTTTTTCTTCTTAAAAACAATTCTATAGGGCTGCATTACCATATTTAAGTAAATGAGATTTACATTTTTACATTCTTTCAAAGGAAAAGAATAAAATATGTTGTTAAATTATTAACTCTTTTGTCAAAATGTTTTAAAATTCTCTGTTTTTATTTATCAGATATTTTTAATTGAAGTTGTTTCTTAGAAGATGAATTCCTTGTGAATAAAACTTTGAATTCTCCTTTTATCTATACATTAAACAACTTATGCATCTTTTATTCCTTTAATTTTAAATGCCAACACTTTACTCTTGGGTACTTTCTATGCAGAAGATCCACAAGAAGAATAATACTTATTCTGCAATTCTTTATATACAGGTGAGTAACTATTTAAAAATTATTACAAACTGATGATCAAAGTCTTGTATAAGCTGCTGTGTTACAAAGTGGATGATGACATGTTTGGGCAGGCTGTACATGGCCAAATTTGTTTGCAACCTAGATGATATAATAACACAAAAGCAAGGACTCAAGTATGTGGTAAAGTTAGAACTTTGAATATTGACAAGCCTTTGTTACAGTCTAGTGATGAGAATCCAGCTCCCGAATCCACAAGGTTGACCATCCAGCTTGAACCAGGAGGTATGTCTTCTCAGTGATTTCTGTCATCCTCTCATATAGTTCTCAGATTGCTGATTTGGCAGAAAAGCAAGCTGAAAGCACTTAAGTCAATTTGGAATATTATTTGCCTCAATCTCTGAACTCACACCAGAATTTATTGGATGGGCTAGCTTTATATAGTCCTTTATATAGTTAGACTATATATATATAGTCCTTTACTATATATATATAGTAAAGGACTATAGTAAACAACATTTAATGATTCCTTTGTTCTCAAAGATGGAGGGGGTTGAGGTAACATTGCCACCATCTCCTTTGGAGTGGTTTGAATTGCTTTGCAGGTGTGCACTCAACACGTGTATGGCTAGGACACTGGAGCCTATGATAGTTACTTTATCAATTTCACCTCAAGTACTATTTCATATTTATAGGGAGTTTTTAACTTTCAATTTCTTTTTTCAGTTGTTGATGTTGTTGTTCAGTTACCTGGTTGTGTCTGACTTTTTGAGACCCCATAGACTGCAGCACACCAGGCTACTCTGTCCCTCCGCATCTTTTAAAGTTTGCCCAAATTCATGTCCATTGCACTGGTGATGCCATCCAGCCATCTCATCCTCTGATGCCCTCTTCTCCTTCTGTGTCTCAGTCTTTCCCAGCATCAGGGATTTTTCCAGTGAGAGAGCTGTTTGCATCAGATGACCAAAATACTGGAGTTTCAGCTTCAGCATGAGTCCTTCCAATGAATATTCAGGGTTGATTTCCCTTAAGATTGACTGCTTTGATCTCTTTGCTGTCCAAGGGACTCTCTGGAGTATTCTCCAGCACCAGAATTTGAAGGCATCAATTCTTTGGTGCTTGGGCAGTTGAAGATAACATCTTACAAATTAAATTGACTTAGTTTTCCTAAAATCATCCACATCTTGCTCCCAATATACAACCAGAGATCCTTCTAATCTCTTGGTATCAAGAATGTGCTCTTCTTGTATCTCCAGTCTTTCCTTCTTCACTTTCTGTACCCTGTCCACTGACAAACATGCTTAAATTACTACCGATTCTTTCAACTTGAATGCCTTCTACTAATCAGTTTTGGAATGAATAACAAGTACTTATGAATCTTAAAGTCTAGCACTTGTTTCAGTCCCTATCTTAATATGCAATGATCTATATAAAGCAGGAATAAAACAGCATTGGCTGTGTGCTTTCCATGTACCAATTATTCATCTACATATAAATCTTTATTTTAATTATCAAAACATCTTTAAAAATAGATATTGTAATGCTCAATCTATAAGGCAGTAAAGCGAAAAGTGGAAGTATTAGTCGCTCAGTCATGTCCAACTCTTTGGGACCCCATGGACTGTATCCTGCCAGGCTCCTCTGTTCATGGAATTCTCCAGGCAAGAATACTGAAGTGAGTTGCCATTCCCTTCTCCAAGGGATCTTTCTGACCCAGTGCTCAAACCTGGGTCTCCTGCACTGCAGGCAGATTCTGTACCATCTTAGCCACGACTAAATTTATGTAGGGTGGTAAATAGAGGCCTAAATAATCATAACATTAGCTAACATTTATTAAGCACTTACTACATGATGAGTTCTGGGCTGAATGCTTTACATTTACATTCCTAACTACACATTGAATACTGACAACAACTCTGAGAAGGATATGCTATTATTATACCCATTTTAAAGATGAGGAAACTGTGGCTTAAAGAAGTGAGTAACTTTCCCAAGTTCAGATGCGATGTGTACAATGTATTGCTGCAAAAAGGTCATTCTAGAGTCTGTATTGAGTTGACTCATTGGAAAAGACTCTGATGCTGGGAGGGATTGGGGGGCGAGGAGAAGGGGATGACAGAGGATGAGATGGCTGGATGACATCATTGACTCCGGGAGTTGGTGATGGACAGGGAGGCCTGGCATGCTGAGATTCATAGGGTCTCAAAGAGTCGGACACGACTGAGCGAGTCATCTGATCTCATTCCAAGAGGCTCAGAGTCTTTAGGGCTGTGTGGATACTGGAGGGAAAAAGTAAGCCATTTCCTACTTAAAGTTTTCCATTATTAATAGTGTAGCATGATTAAGGGGGATTCAGAGTCTTTCCTGCTGCCACTGAAGGAATTAGGGGAGTTAAAATGTAGGAGGAACTTCTCTCACCAGGCATTAGGCTCAGTGCATTATATGTTGTCTTATTCACTCTGTCCATATGAGATGGCCTGATCTCACTTGACCAGGGAGGAAGCTAAGATCAGAGGAGTTAACCATGGTCACAGTTAGCAAGTGGCAGGCTGGGACACAGAAGCAAGGCCCATCTGCAGCTCTAGCAGAATGTTAGAGATAAGCACGTGAACTGAGATAAGCACAAATCATGGGGATTTGGAAGACAAGCTGAAGCTCCAATACTTTGGCCACCTGACCTGAAGAGCTGACTCACTGGAAAAGACCTTGATGCTGCAAAAGACTGAGGGCAGGAGGAGAAGAGGGCAGCAGGGAGTGAGATGGTTGGATGTCATCACCGACTCAATGGACATGGGTTTGAGAAAACTCCAGAGGACAGAGAAGGCTGGCATGCTGCAGTCCATGGGGTCTCAAAGAGTTGGACACGACTTAGTGACTGAACAACAAGTTAGAGGGCCTCCTGAGTTTCAGGCACTGTGCTAGACCCTTCCAGACTTCCTTAAGCAGCCATACATTTATTTCTTTAAAACTCTTTTTGGGAGCATTTAAAGGGGGAAGCCCTGTTAATAAAGAAGTCCTTCATCTACTCCAGAGATCCCCAAACTCTGGGGTCAAATGCCTGATGATCTGAGGTTAATCTCATGTAATAATAATACATATAAAATGCACAATAAATGTAATGTGCTCTAATCATCCCCACACCATGCTCCCATCTGTGATCCATGGAAAAATTATTTTCCACAAAACTAGCCCCTGGTGTCAAAAATGTTGGGGACCACTGATCTGCTGTAAGCACTCAACATGGTACCCAGTTCTGCCCCTCCCTCTCAAAACCTTGAATCCGCTGCTTATTTACCTCACTTTTCACCTTAGAAACTTCTTAGTTTCAGCTTAGGCCCCATGCAAATATGATTATGTCTTGGTTCACACCCTACCTGGTACACCTGACCTGTTGGACAAGGATATTGCACTCTTAGCCAGGCCCCTCTGGCCATTAGAAAGCCCACACACAAGGAATATAATCTCTCTGAGTCTTCCTTTTCTGCTGAGAGGTTAAAATTATGTCTCTATCACTGTGTAGACATAAATTCTATAACTATATCAAATGGTACTTGGAAAAATGTTTAAGTGCTCAACATATCTTAGATATTATTATTACCCAGAGCACATGGCCATACTGCTAGAAACAAGAGTAGTAACAGACATGGACTGTACCAACAGGTGCAGAGGAAGGGAACTAATATTTTTTGAGTGGTTCCTGTACCAGGGCCTTTCCAAGTTCTAGGGGGAACCTACCGAAAGATGGGGAAAGAGACGCCACCTCTTAAATGTAAGGCACACCAAGGGCATCCAGGAAAGGAAGACTGGTCAGTTGACTGTATGTGGAGACTACCACTGTGATAACTGTCTTATCACCACCGTGGTAACCATCTTCCCAGATAGCCCAGTGGTAAAGAATCCACCTACCAATGCAGGAGGCGTAAGTGACCTGGGTTCTGTTTCTGATCTGGGAAGATCCCCTGGAGAAGGAAATGGCAACCCACTCCAGTATTCTTGCCTGGGAAATCCCATGGACAGAGGAGCCCGGCAGGTTATATAGTCCATGGGGTCGCAAAGAACCAGACAAGACTGAGTGACAGAACATTCCTGCACTCTCTCTCTCTCTCTCTCTCTGTGATAAACAGACGGCCTGCTGGATTCCTCTTCCCCTCTCCCACTGAACAAACCTTTCTCTTTCCAAGTTCTCTTTCTCCATGGACATCAATATAAATAAGAGATATCACTGCATTTGTGTTCTATGTAGACTTAGCTGATGTAGTGGTATTACAAACTTCCATTTTAAGCATGCAGAGCTAGAAATTCAATCTGAGTTTTTTTTAATTTATTTTTAATTGGGGGATAATTGCTTTATAATGTGCTGTTGGTTTCTGCCATACCACAATGTGAATCAGCCACAAGTATACATATATCCCCTTCCTCCTGAACCTCCTTCCCACCCCTCTAGGTCATCACAGACTATGGAGCTGAGCCCCTGGGCCATATGGCAACTTCCCATTAGGCATCTAATTTACACATGGTTACGTATACATTTCGATGCTACTCTCTCAACTCGTCTCACCTTCTCCTTCCCTTACTGTGTCAATCTGAATTTTGGCTCAACAGATACTTGAGATACTCTAAACTAAGTAGTTTCATTCTTCATTTCATTTAAGTTTCTTAAACCCAGTGAGAGACATATTACACTTCCCATTTTATACATAAGGACATATATTCAGCAAGGTAACATTCCCAAGGATGATAAATAAGAGAACTGCAACCTCCTCTCTTGTCCATCTAAATGCAAAGCCTGTGTTTCTGACTTTTCACTTCACTGCTTTTCTGCAGGCTCATGGGAATAATTAATAAAATGGTTCTTCTTCATTCATGAAATATTTGTTGATTGTTTTTTAAAGAAAAAAGTTTTCTTTTAATGTACTTTCAAGGAAGCGCCTTTCTATGAGTTTCAAGCACTGTGAATCTATGACTTTAACTCTGTACAGTAAATAGAAAAATTATTAATAATAGTTGAAAATGATTTTAATCAAAATGACCACTGATAGACATGTTTATACCAGTCTAAAATGTTGGAATATTGATTCTTAGGAATATGTCACTATATAGAGTCTTTAGCTAAGCAGGGTAAACAAAATTCATGGTTTAGTATCAAAATGTATTTATTGAGGGCCAGGGATGTCTTTGGATGCTGGTAGGCATTGGAGATGGCACCCCACTCCAGTATTCTTGCCTGGAAAATCCTATGGACAGAGGAGCCTGGTAGGCTACAGTCCATGGGGTCGTTAAGAGTCAGACACGACTGAGCGACTTCACTTTCTCTTTTCACTTTCATGCATTGGAGAAGGAAATGGCAGCCCACTCCGGTGTTCTTGCCTGGAGAATCCCAGGGACGGGGGAGCCTGGTGGGCTGCAGTCTATGGGGTCGCACAGAGTTGGACACGACTGAAGTGACTTAGCAGGCATTGGAGAAATATGAAAGACAAACAGGTTTTTGTCCTTTAGGAGTTTATAACTGAATTTAAACTGACAAAAACATTCCCAGGACACAGATAAGCAACAGATTATGATCACATAAAATAAAGTAAGATAGATAAAAAATACCCTGAAATTATGGAAAGACTAGATCCATCAGTGCTGGCTGGGGTGGTCAATACATAACAGGAATTGTGAGTTGGGATCTTTAGAATAGGAAGGATCTAAATGTGCAAAAAAAAAAAAAAAAAAATTGAGGAAGAGAAGATAAAACCTCAAATGTAGCCAGAGGCTCATAAAAGGACTTCAAATCAACATTTTTATTGAAAAAAGGAAGGCAGGAAGCAGGGGGAAGAAGTTGCCTAAAATTGGTCAGAGTAGTTGGATAGTTCTTCCAATTTCAGAACCTGCCCTTAACATGGCAGAGCTGGTGGATGAAATCAGGTGTTAAAAATTATTCCCAATTAAAATGCTGGAATAACCTATGTGGCATTATGTCTTTTGGAGGGTCTCTGAACCCTCCAAAGGATGACAAAGAGTTTGTCATCAACTCTTTCCCTGGAATAAAGAATGGCAAGCACAGATTTAGAAAGGGAGCACGCAGATGGGAAGGGACTCAAATTTTACACTACTCCCATCAGTCCTTAACCCATTTCTGCCTCTCATTTAGAGGTTCCTCTTGGCAATGAACTTGGCACCATCTTGAGTAGTTTTTTACTTGGAGCTTTTAAGATCTGAATTTGATGGTAGTAATACAAATTCAGTAATACCTGCATCTCATATCACTTTAGTGAATAATATGTTTACAAGCAATGGCATGAAGATAATTTGGCAATTTAGCAGGAACTAGCAAGAAATAAAATGGTAGAAATTAGTTTCCTCATCTGTAAAATGAAATGTTGGAAAAGATGATCACCAAGGTCTCTTCTTGCTTTATTAAGGTGCTATGATTCTAAGATTTTATTCTGTATATAAACAAGATCATTAGTTTGAACTCACAGTATTGATTTTAAAACATATATTTTGAACACATGCATATGTAAGATTTTTTTCAGGTTCCTGTAGTATGTATTATGCTATTTCACTCAGTATGATTATTGTTATAGTTGAACACTGAAATGATTTTAGTTTACCAAAAGCTCTGGACTCTCTCATGATTAAATATGATGTATAAACATAAGATGGATTATTATTACTTGTGATTACTTTGAATGAATGCAGAACTCAGCACACATATTCTTAATCAGAATATAGACTTCACTAAATGGTTTTGACATCTTACTTCACCCTAATGTTGTAGACATTCCGAATTAATAACTGCAATAAACACAGTCAACCTATTATATGGGTCAGTTACAAATGTAATGAATATATTGTAAAACACATTTTAATGTTAAGACCTCAGTTCTCATCTGATTGGTATTCTCTTTCTCCTATTTCCTGAAGTGAAGGAGATTTAAATCAGCTATCTAATACATATAATCAGAAAATGTAGATATGAATTCAAATACAATGTCCAGCATTTAATTTTATGTATCTCCATAGTAATTTCATTTCTTTCATTCCATTATTCCATAACAATAAATAAAACACATCCAGAAACCAATAAATATGATAAAATACCAATTTCTGTTACCCATATGGGAGAAAACTAAAAATTGTTGGCAAGACAGTAAATGCCTTCTCAGTGACTCCCAAGCTGTACTCAAGCTTCATTTTATAACACCTCTCTGTATTTCTCACTGTGCTTTAACCACAATAGATGTTCATTAAGTACAATTTAGAATTCCACACCTACTTGATGTTCTGTTTCTGCCCCTCTAATTGAATTCTTTCTTTTTGTCCCCATTGTACTTATAGTTCTATAATCATACTTATTACATTTGGACACATTAGAGTTAATAGTATAATCTGCATTTGATCCATGCACAGAAGTGGTTATCGTCAGTATGTCTCAGACTTTGCCCCAGGTAAACTGGTGTGGCACCTCCATCATCCTTCAAAACTTCCCATTATTTTAGGGAAGTTCCTAGGAGATGCCATACTTATGAACACAGTCCTTGCAGGCTTTCTCATAATTTATATCTTAGTTTTTGATTTTTTAATTTTTTTTTGTCTTAGTGGCATTTTACCATGTGCTGCTAAAGTGATTCCATCTAGAATGGGGAGAAAAGAAAATCTGCCTGCAATGCAGGAGACCTGAGCTTGATTCCTGGGTTGGGAAGATCCCCTGGTGAAGGAAATGGCTACCCATTCCAGTATTATTGTTTGGAGAAGTCCATGGACAGAGGAGCCTGGTGAGCTACAGCCCATGGGGTCACAAAGAGTTGGACATGACTGAGTGACTGACACTTTCGCTTTCATGTTTAAAAATCAACTTTTAAACAACCACACTTCTTAGTATGGCATTCAAGACTCTCCACGACCTGGTCTTTATGTAATTTCTAGTTTTATCTCTGATCATTTTCTGCCTTAAAATTTATACTGTAGAAATATCTACCTGCTTTATTTTAACCTGCTTTATTTTATCCTACATAGCATATGATTCCATCTTTTGTTTTATGTAAGTTGTTTCCATAGCCTGAAATGTCCTTTCTACCCTCCTTCAACTGATTTCATCTTCTCTTCATTCTTTAAAATTCAGCGCACAGATAACTTCCTCCAGGAAGCCTTACCTGAAACTTCATATGATCTCAAGTCCTTGCTTATGTGCTAAAAAAGTTAAATAATAGTATTAATAACAGCAGACACCTATTGATGACTCAGTTCTAGACTTTGTTCTAAATGTTACACTGAATTTTAATCTAATCAAAAGCCATATCAAATAGGTATTACTATTCTTCCTATGTTACTGATGAGAAGAGAGCTCACATAACGTTTGAAAATCACGTAGCTAATAAGTGGAGTAACCCATAACTGTTTTCTTCTTTCAATGGCCATAATCACAACCTTGCCTGTATCACATTCTTCTTTTTCAACTGGACGGCACACTGGTGAGAAATATAATACCAGAATTCAGGAAAAGGCTTCAGGCAGGGAACATACATTTAAGAATTGTGTATTGTAGTTAGTGATTGAAGCTAAGGATTTGTTGAGAGCACCTGAATAGAGCTTTTAGAGTGAAAGGTAAGAAAATTGAAGATGGCATCTTGGAAATTTAAGGGGTAGTCAGAGAAGCAGAAGCCAGTCACAAAAAGAAGAAAGAATAGACCCAGAGTTAGAATTGAAGAGAAACGACACAAGATCCAGAGACAGCAATTAAAACAAGAACAATCAACACAGTAAAAAGCTGCAAAAATGTCAGTAAATAAGAGGACTGAAAAAAATGATTGACTGGAAGGAAGAGACTACAGAGAGTTGTAGATAAATGGAACCCAAAATTGAAGCAACAGATGAAGCTTGCATTTCCATGAATGAAATTCCAGAAGCAATTAGGGGAAGGCATTCAAGCTGAAAGAAGCATTATAACTAATGCTTTATGCTGCTGCTAAGTCGCTTCAGTCGTGTCCGACTCTGTGCGACCCCATTATAACTAATGTTCGTTAGTTAAATCTGTTTATCAGAGGACAGGGAAGAGAAAGTGCAGATGGAAAGAATGGAGATACAAGAAGAGCACAGTTGAAGACCCTTCTCTGACAAAAAGGATGGAAGAAGCTGGGAGTTCCTTCATTATTTCACTTAACAAATCACCTACACGCGAGGTGTGCCTCTTCGGCACTGGTGGTACAGCTGTGATCACATGAAACAAAAACCCCTGTCCTCATAAATCCTGCATTCTAGTCTAGATGACCTTTTGTTTTGTGGTTTCATTAGACTTAATTTTAATCTGAAAGTCAAACATTTTCATTGTCTATTTGTTGACTATTATTTCAATAATTATATACTATATGGGCATTGATATGCTTATTATTATCTATTATCTTGTGTTATGGATGAGATTTACTTCTTATCTCTGACTATATGAAACATATTTCTTTAAATTTCCTTCTGAGTATTCTATTCACACCACATATTCTATTCATACGTGCTTGTTCTCTCATTTGTTGAGGTTTTTATTACTCTTCCACTGTGTTGGCCCGCCTGAAAGGTTAGCTGTCTTCATTACATACTTGCCCTCTGCAACAAATATTTCCTGTGAGCTCTTAGACTTTGGTGTATATGTACACAGGAAAAGCTTTTGTCAGTGGTTGCAACCTTGGTTTACTGCTAGCTATGCATATCTACTTCCCACTTTGGGGGATTTATTAATCTCTCAATTCTTCAGCAAGAATTGCCTTTACTGTTTTCAGATACAGTCGTATATTTATTGATTCCATTTTAAACACACATTTTATGACTTGTTGGAGAATAGACTGATTTTACCATATATTCAACATGCCTTCTAGGACCAGAAGTTTCAAAGGGTGTTGACAATTGATAGACAATGGCTTTACATAAGAATTTTTAGGATTGATTTTTAGGAGCCTCAGATTCCTACTTTGTAAGGGGTCTCTCATGTCTCTACTCGTGTTTTCCATCAGAATGGATTTTCCTTAAACCATCTTGTGTTCCTTCACTTATTCTGTATGTGGGCAAACCGAGCAACTGATGGTTTGCTGGGACCGATAAATTTTGCATTTTCATTTATGTTCTACTTGGGAGTGAGTCTATCCTCAGATAGAATGATTTTCTTCTGTTCCTGCAGATTGTAAGTTTTATTTATGTTACAAAGCAAGGCCTCTTCAATACCTATCAAAGGAAAGATGCTATTCAGAGAAACTCCTTGGGAAACCTAAAACATATCAATGGGTGATAGCATTTCTCTTTGAGATTTCATTGACCACATGAATATAGCAACCACTTTGATGTCTTAGACCTAAAAATACTAAGTGATCATTTGAGATAACACCCATCTCCAGAATTTATTGACATTCTTAGGAATTACAGTTAGCTTTTGTATTGTCATAATACATAAGTGTCTAACTCACAACCGGAAAAAAATAAATTCACGCCTCATGGATAGTGGGGATAGATGAATGGATGAATATAGTGGCAGAAAAGCTTTAAACATCTGAGCTCTAAAATTTTTTTATTCATTTTTGAATTCATTTTTATTCATTTCTCTTTTTTGTTTTGAGAAAATTATGCACCCTGAGATTTGGTTTGTTTATCTCAAAAATTAGGATACAAAAGCATTTGCATTTCTGATCCAGTGTTAGTTGGATCTAACAAGTGAACTATTCCTTAGAAACTTTGGAAATATATGCGAATGGATGGAATTAACTTGTAGATTTCATTCAAATTATTTTGATTTTGAAAAAACATCACAATCAAAGGCAAACTTTGGACACAGTATTTCATATCACTGTGATTTTACTGAAAACAACTTGAGAAGAAACAGTAGAATCCAGGAAAACAGTTTGTGTGTTTAGAAACCATCTCATTGTTTTCATTTATTGCTAATTCTCCTCCTGGAATCTCTTCTCCTGATGGGCTTCAGTCCATGGGGTCGCTAAGAGTCGGACACGACTGACCGACTTCACTTTCACTTTTCACTTTCATGCATTGGAGAAGGAAATGGCAACCCACTCCGGTGTTCTTGCCTGGAGAATCCCAGAGACAGGGGAGCCTGGTGGGCTGGCGTCTATGGGGTCGCACAGAGTTGGACACGACTGAAGCGACTTAGCAACAGCAGCAGCAGCACTGAACTAAATTCCAGATATGCCATCTCTCTTTTCTACATGTTTTATTTAAATAGAAAACAATATGGAGAGAATTATCTTTTAAGAATAATAATCAAAAAATATTTCTTTGCTAGTATTAATATACAGAATTTATAGCAACTCTCAGATATTAATAGTCTATACAAAGCACCATCCTAGACTCTTAAACACATCTCATTGAGTTTCAGTGACAAAGCCTATGATGTTATTTCTCAGTTTTGGTATGAGGAACTAAGGTTCAGAGAAGTTAAGGAACTTTCCCAAGGTCACACAGAGATGCTAATTTATTTACTTTTTTATTTCTTAATTGAAGTATACTTGATTTATAATGTTTCAGGTATACAGCAAAGTGATTCAGTTATATATGTATGTGTGTATGTATATATATATATATATTTCAGATTATTTTCCTTTATAGGTTTTTACAAGCTATTGATTATAGTCCTCTGCAGTATACAGTGGGTTCTTGTTATTTATCTATTTAAAATACAGTAGTGTGTATATGCTAATCCCAAATTCTCAATTTATACTTTCCCTGCCCCTTCCCCCTTTCAGATCAGATCAGATCAGATCAGTTGCTCAGTTGTGTCCAACTCTTTGCGACCCCATGAATCGCAGCATGCCAGGCCTCCCTGTCCATCACAAACTCCCGGAGTTCACTCAGACTCACGTCCATCGAGTCAGTGATGCCATCCAGCCATCTCATCCTCTGTCGTCCCCTTCTCCTCCTGCCCTCAGTCCCTCCCAGCATCAGAGTCTTCTCCAGTGAGTCAACTCTTCGCATGAGGTGGCCAAAGTACTGGAGTTTCAGCTTTAGCATCATTCCTTCCAAAGAAATCCCAGGGCTGATCTCCTTCAGAATGGACTGCTTGGATCTC